>PVKN010016052.1:0-18108 GCA_004027915.1 Capromys pilorides
ATGAGACTTGCAAGTACAAATGTCATATTGACTCCCAATATACTAATTGCTATTAGTTTGCTAAGAAGAAAGGCTATGACTATATTGTTTGATCAATTTTCATGTCTGTATCTTATAATATGAGCAACTACCTTAAAGATAACAATATGCAGTATGCTAACCTTTGTCACTGTTCCACAATCTTGTTTTGAAATTTTGTACCATTGGATATTTTTTCCTCCCTTTAAAAAAAAGAAAAATCATGGCAACTCAAAGGCTGTATAACCATCCTGTCTTAACTGTATTCATTTATTTATTTGTTTTTTTTCCATTTCTTCCTTTTTTATTTCCCACCCAATTTCTTTTTCCTTTTGAGCAGTTTCTTTCCCTTTCACAATATTTATTATACATTTTGCATCTTATTTACTCTTCCAGATCCTTGTATTGGGAGACAATATGACATTTGTACTTGCAAGTCTCATTTATTTCACAGACATTTTTAGCAACTTTATGCATAAGTGCCTAAACGTGGTAACATCCAAAAGATCTTTCACTAGGTGACACCTTCTGCATACACAAGCGATGTGGCACGCACACAAGGGATTTCCACTTAGCACTAAAGAGAAGCAGCCTACCATGTCATGTGAGGATGGGCAAGAAACTTGATGGCTTATCATTAAATGAAAGAAGTCTGGGGCTGGGGGGATAGCTCCGTGGCACAAGTGCCTGCCTGGCAATATCAAGGTCGTGAGTTTGAACCTAGGTCCCGCCAAAAAAAAAAGTCCATCTGAAAACACTCTCTGCTGCATGGTAGTGCACAATATTTGGGGAAAGGCAAAATTTTGTGTCTGGTTAAAACACCAGTGGCTATCAGGACTGAGGAGGATGTAAAGAGGTGGAACAGTAAGTTCAGCGCAGTGAAACCATTCTGTATGACACCTCAACTGTGAATAAATCTGATTGTCCAAACTCAAAAGATATGTGAAATGTGGGTGAATCCTAATGTAAATTATGGTCTTTAGATGACTATAATGTGTCATTTTAAGTTAATTTTTGGTAACAAAGTGCCACCTTGGTGCCAGATGTTGATGTTAGGGACATCTCGTGCCCTTCTCTCAAGCTGCTGAGGAGATACAAAGTCTTCAGAATATGGTAAACACCATTGCTGATATTTTTGACTCATATATATGTTTTCAGAAATGAAATTGTAGGTTTAAATGTGTACATTACTATTACAACAGAGATTCCAGAAAGATTTATTCCTACATCACAAGCACAGGCTTTGTAATTGAAGAAGAAAATGACCAAACTAAAGAAAACAATGTGCTGCCAACGATAATCCAGGATAAGTCATTTTAAAATAGATGTAGTGGAAAAAATAAGAGGACATATATTCAAGGCCAGAAGTCAAAGATTCAAATTTCTAAGAATTTTTTGTCAAGTAGGCTGTAATCCAAAATATAATGAGTATTGGAATAAAAGCTAATGGAAAATAAAGGCTTTTGTAATTAGGTTTGCAGTACAATAAAGAGTGCCTGGACTTGGGCTTTGATAATTGATGTCATAATAAAAGATAAAAAGTAATTGGGTGGATTTTCAGGGTTTTTGCATCAAATTTTGCATCAAATTTTCTTCTTCAATATTTTCTATTAATAGAAATAACCTTCAATGCAGGAATGGTAGAACAAAATGGTTTAAAGAGACCTGAGAGAGACGGTAAGACTGCATCTTCTATTGTAACAGAGTTGATGTCTTAAAATGCATACTCTGATTTGCAAACACTTAGCAATATTTCAAGAATTCACAGATTCCATAATATAGACAAAAGCTGGCTCTTTTTCTGTTTTCAAAATCTTTTTTTTTTTTTTTTTTTGTTTATTTGTTACATGATCTCATTATGCAGCTCAGACTCATAGTAATGCTCCTGTCTCAGCCTCCTCAAGATTGAGACTACAGATGTGCACCACCACACCTGGTTTCAGGGCTGGTATGATGCACCCTGGGTCAGGGGCTGGCACAGCATGCAGTGACGAGGATCGAATCTGAGTCTTTGTGTCTGCGAGGCAGGCGCTTAGACCACAGAGCTATTTCCCCAGCCCTGGCTCATTTTCAAAAAGATAGTAACTACAATGCACAATTAAAAAAACATGGTTTTCATTCATGGCAACATTTTAGTACAGATGATTTAGGAAAATAGTTTTGATATCTTAGAAACATATTTCCTCTGATAAACATGTTCCTCTAACAATGTCATGATAATATAAGCTGATTTCCCTTTCTTATAGGAATATCTAGGTTAGAAATTCAGAAGTGTGAGGTAGAACCTTAGAAAAGCATCCTTAATATGATTATGTTTAAATTTGTTGTTTTTGTTTTTGCAGTAAGGGGGCTTTATTTTTTTAAAAAAATTATTTTGGGACAAGAGTTTCAACTGTTGCTAAGTTGGCCACGCTGGGCATAAACTTCCAATCTTCTTGTCACGGTTTCCCAGATTGCCAGGACTGCAGGTATATGCCACCATAAATTGCTCTTGCCTATGAAAAGTTTTAGGACAAAAGTAGGTTTATAACTTGCTGAACAAGACTTTCTTGAAGACAATTTAAGGGACTCATGCCAACGTTCAGGCGTTTATGCCATCAAGACAAACCACTTTGTCCTCTTTTATTAAGATTTTGGATGAATATGTAGAGGCAAGTTTATCAGCACACACATTTAACAATAAATAAGGAGATTAAGGTAAAGTAGCATGAGCGTAAACCTTTAAATTCAGTTATAGTAACATAGGAGACAAGTGAAACAACTCAATGAGAGTCCCCATAAGAAGCACCCCTAAGCATTGCAGCTGACAGTTTTCCAACATAAGTCACCAGTGTGTTGTAAATTCAGAGAAAGAAATGGATGAGATTTCAATATGAGTCAAATACACCATCCACAGCAAGGACAGCGAAGTGACGAGGAGCTCAGGTTCAGGGTCCGAGTAACCTGGCACTAGTTCTGGTGCCGATCAAGGTACTTTCCACCTGCCTGTGTCTCTCTTCCCCTCATACGAAGCCTTTGGTCAAGAGGCTGCTGCCTCCTCCAAGCACCCTGGCTGAGTCTTGGCCAGCCACATGGGACAGGTTCCTCTCCCTGTGTTTCACTCCCTCAGGCAACCAGGCCTCACCACAGGGCTTCATGGTCCTCTTATGTACTCGTTTGTCAGCCTCTTTTATTTTGTTCACGTTTGTCCAGACATCTGTCCTTTCTCAGCTTCATAGGCCCCTCTATCTAACTTGTAGTCGTGAAAATTTCCAACGTAAGGCCCCCTTCCTCTTATTCTACATTGCTTTTCTTAAAACAACATTTATGTCAGCATAGGTTATTATTTGGTTTAGTGTCCCATTTCCTCTATACAGGTGCCTGGTGCCCACAAGGTCGATACTGGTAACCCGAACACTCTGGATAATGACTGCGCTAGAGGCTCCTCTAAGTACTTCTCACATACAGCTTGATATTATTGAGATAAATCTTGGAGTCCAATTTGTAACTGAAGAAACTAAAGCAAAGAGAAACTATATTATTTTTCCCTGTGTCACAGAACTAATACATAGAAAATCTCGCATTCAAATTCCAGAAATTTGGCTCTGTAGAGCAAGTCCTTAACTCTGCTACAGACTTTCCATGTGGTAACCAACATTTTGCTCACTGATTAAATACAGTTTTAATAAAATAGTCCATTGAAAAGTGTATGCATCCCATATATTCATGACAGTATGTGGCATAAAATAAGTATACAATAAATATTTGCAGTAATAACATGCATGATTATGTTCTGTATCCATAAAATTTTTATTTAGTATAGTGTTCAGTTCTATTTGCGAATTATTTGGTGGTTTGGAATCTATTTATTAAGGAGTGATGCAAACGATAAAAGCTTTGTAGGGGTTAGGACTATGAGTGCAGCAAAATATTTTAATTTAGGCTCTTACAAGTCTTCAGTTATTTTTATGCCCCAGAAGGCAAAACAAAGCCATGTGTATGCAATGAAAAGTCTTTCCTGTAAGACGTGGACAACGTACCTCCTCACGCATGTACTCATGTACTGTAACACAAGCTTATATATAATGTGGCTTTCCTGACATGGGAAACCCAAATTGTAAATAAACAGAAAAATGAAAGAGATATGATGGGAATTAGAGGGATGGATCTCTCTTAAGCAGGAAAGAAGTCAAGAGGTAGAGAGGGAAAGAGGCAAGGGAAAGAGAAGGCAGTGAGGCATCTCGTGCACAGGAGCCCGCCCCACACCAGGACAGAAATACTGTGCACTTCAGAGGAGCTCTGCTCATCCAGAGTGACTCCTCATAAGCACTGCTCATCAAAGGGCTGTAACCAGGCTTTTAAAATAATGGCCTCCTCAGAACATATCTAAGCTCGCATTTACTAATAGCAGAAGTGCTCAAACATTCTGCTTTAAGAATGACCACTTCTGTACATTTACTTTAGATCTACCAAATTGCTAAATTACTTTCTCATCAGAGGTGAGCTTTTATCTTCTCTCTATAAAGTGTGTAGAAATATTTTAAAAATTAGACAGCTCAGAAGGAGTTAGGGAAGCAGAGCTAAGTGGGAAAAAAGAACTCACAGTTTGGGCATTTTCTGTGCTTCAAGAACCTAGGAGGTTAGGTATTATTCTGATTGCAAGGATAAGACTCAGGGAAGTTGTATAATTTATTTGAGTGGGCTGTAGAGCACGTAAGAGATAGGGAGGCAGTTTGCCTACAGGTCAGCCTGACCCAAAACCTTTGCTTAGTCCAGAAGTAAACAAAATCAAATTGTTCCAAGTTTTTACTCAACATTTTGGTGGACTCAATTAGACAACCTGATAAATTTGGGTATCCTTAATTACACTACTGAAACCATTTTTCAGAGGCAACACTCTCCCATGAAAAAGAGCTTCTGCAATTGAGTATAATAAAAATACCTTGAATGAATAAAACATTGTTGTTTTAATGATATGTTTCTACTCAGTCAAAATGCTCCTTGTATGGATTTGACCAAGGGGCAAGAGAGACTGATTTCAAAATTCTGATGTTCAGGTACTCCATAGCAAATGCAATTGTTATGTAGCACAAACATGTACAAATACAGATACATGTTTAAAATAAGGAAATAAAAAATAAATAAACACTATTAGTACAAAAAAATTCTGATAGTGGGAAGATTTATTTCATTGGGTCAGCACATGAAATATGGCAAGTGAAACTCGGTACCTCTGTTCCATTAGCAGGCATCCAAGATGTTGGTGCGGCTCATTTCCTGATGTCTGCCCCCTGCTCCTCTGCATAATCACCATGTGTTCTGTTGGCAAATTCTTGCTCCTTTGCTCACACACCTCTCATGCTGAGGGCTAATTTCATCAAACTGTGTTCTGTCATCATGCTTTTTGATGCAAATATGAGCAAGCACAACATTTTTTACTTATTGGATGAATTTTGTGCTTTTTTTCTAATAAAAATATTGTGAAATCAGTTTGACATGTTTTGGTAGGATGATAGTTCAGTTATTCCCTTAGGCGACCACCTATATTTGATTAAGAGGGAGAAAAAATGTGTTTCTAAAATCGTATTGTTTAATCTATTGATTTTTTGTAAATCCTTCTGTATAAAGATATTTTAAAAGTTCATATGAGTTTCCAGGGACTTGCCCTTTCATATATGCATACACAGATATTATTTCTACCTGATTTTATGAAAAAATGCATTCAATTATTTTTACTTCCTTAAATCAAGAAATCAAGGTTAAGTTTAGATCTGCTATGTTAGTGACTCACTATTAGGCATAGCAAAAACTCATCAGAAACTAAATGAAGACAGTTCTTTAATATGTGAATTCTATTTTATCTGTCTAAAGGAACACTGGCAATGTGGCAGGGTGGACACAGGGTTCAATGCGTTATTAAAATTAGACTGCTCTGCTTTGTTTAAAAATGTGGCTATGACCCCAAAAGCCATCTTACTGAGAACTGTCTTAGGCAAAGGCACCAGACATTTCTCATCGTGGCTTTGATTACTTTACACAGTACTGCCTTATTTTTATTGAATACTAGTTTTGTGTAGCTCAAAATATTGCCATATTTAACATATTTTCTATAACAAATATGCCTTTGTCACCAAGGAACTGCTATCTCTGACTCTGTCTGAGAAACTGAGATTTGAAGAATGTACCAAAAAATAAAGCCTTTGTTCAAGGTCAAGAAGAAAACTGGCTGTTAGAATTGGAATCAGTGCCATGTGGTATGGTTCCCTGTCTAGTGCTATTTTCAGCCAAATGCCCTAGTTTTCAAACATTTTCTAATGTATACATTTTGTTGTAGGCAAGTTCATTTTTTTATGATAGTGTTTTTGCTAGATTCTGCTATTATTTCTGCAAGTGTTCAATAGTATTTTCAAATTTTGAAATCGTCTTTATTTTTAAAAGGAAAACTGTCCCTCCTGAAAGTAATTTTAACTTATGTGTGGTGCTCTGATGTTTCAGACGTTTATGCAATGGCTGCCTGAAAAACAAAGCTGCTATGTGGGTTACAGGTATAGTTAGTTCAGAGGTCAGATTTCCTGCTGGGTTGGAAGCTCAGACCTACAACTTTCTGGCTAGGAGATTGTGGGCAAGTCACAGGCTGTTCCAAATCTCACATTGATAAGTGTCTCAGTTACTCTTCTCTTGTTTGCTGGGACAAATGCCCAATACTCAAAATTAAAGAAGGAAAGGTTTATTTAGCTCACAGTTGCTAGAAGTTTCAGTCCATATTTGGCTGGCTCCAAGGAAGACTGGCACATGGTAGAGAGCAACAGTGCATGGCGGCGGAATAGCAACAATGGCAACAGGCCAAAAATGACAGCACAGAGCAACAGAGAGAGTCTGTTTCTCTGTCTCTCTATTACATTTAGGCTGTCTGACTCAGACTATCTGTCTCAGGGTATACCCATAATCTCAGCAGTACTCAGATCCATAATTTCTTCCTTGAATCACCCATTATCCTGGTGGATCATGAGTTAATCTCAAACTCTAGAAGTCTCCACCCCATGACTACATGAGGTTGTGAGGGGGACAACTAGACACAATAAGTGTCTATAACAATAAGTGGATGTGTGAGTTATACCAACATTATGTACATTAGTCTTGTCCACCATTGTTGGACACAATATCTAACACCTACAGCTTAAAGGGACAAAGGTTTAATTGGTTCACAGTTTCCGAAAAGTTCAGTTCAAAGTTGACTGGCTCCCAGGTGGGAGTGAATGGGGGGGGGGGATGGTGGCGGACGGTGCATCCCACACAGTCAGAAGCAGAGCAAGAAGAGCCAGGCCAAGAGCACATCCTTCCAGGTACCATCCCCAGTGGCCACTTCCACCAGGCCCCATGACCTAAGAACACATCCAGTTGCTGAGCTCATCCCTGAAGGAATCCTCAGCAGGGCACCCATGACCTAATCACTATCTAAACACAGGAGGCTTTGCAGGAGCCTTTCAGATTGACACCAAAGCACTGTGAAGGATAACATGGATGTAACCTTCCGCACAAGGCCTGAGAGCATACACAGAGGAAAGGAAGTTTTCTTTAGAGCCTCACTAAGGTGCATTTCATGAAGCATGTTTTTAAAAGACATTATCAGCCTAGAATTCTGCAACACTTGGCCACCTGGTGAAAGAATATCCCTTATATCTAATTAGCTTTTAAAAATAGTCAACATTTACTGGATTAAGTGCAGTGCCATTTTAAAACATGTTAAAAACACTTCCGAGCATATAATTTGGGCCAACTAAAACTTTTTAGGCACTTAGAATTCAGAATCTTAGATAAAAGCAGGTATATTATTCCTCTGCCTCCCTACTCCTGAGAAAAATAAACAAGCCTTAATATTTGCCTATAATGGAAAGCCTCAATCGAGTGTAGGAGTTGTGTTTACTGTTTACAAAAAGAAAAATCAAAATCTGCTAAGTGCTAAATGGGCAAATCTGAGTAAAAGAAACAGGAATGAGTTAAGTTTCCTTTGCTGATACTAGAGGCTTAGTGCTGGCACTGGGTTACCCATCTACCAGTTGCTCAGCAGCTGGGTGCCACAGCAAGGTGGCAGCCTTTTTCTTTACGCCATATGTTGAAGGCATAGCTGGGAAACTCCAGACATCATGACTTTAAATCAACTTTTTCTTAATAGCAATATCCACTCTAGCTTTTCTGAATGCTACATCTAAAGACAATTCCTGGGGTCAACCAGAGCAGAAAGGAGACACTAGAACCTCAGGATGTACTGAACATCCTATTAGTACTCTACAGAATATAACAAAAAATAACAAAAGGGGAAATCATCTCAGATACAGTCTCATAAAACAGCTGCCAGGGTGAGAATGTTCGACGGCATCACATTACAAAGCACCTAGGTCTCCCATGCATCCTCTAGGAAGACTGAAGAGTGATCCTTATCCACATTTCAAAGCTGTGGAAATATAGAATAGAGCACCTGTAAAGTTCATCCAAACTGGGTCTAGAATTTATTTCATTTCAATTTCTTATACAGATCTCCATGTGATATATCCCACTGATGGCCTCACCTAGAAATGGACTAAGGATCCTTCTGCAGTGGCACGTGTACATAATCCTAGTTGCTAGAAGGCTGAGTCATGAGGATCATAAATTCAGGCCCAGCCTGAGAAAATCAGTGAGAGTCTATCTCCAGAGTAAATAAATAGGACCGGGGATGTGCCTCACACAAAGGGCCGAGGCTCAGTTCCCAGTGCTTCCAGAGAGGAGGAGGGAAAGGAGAGGAGGGGAAGGGAGAGAAG
Organism: Capromys pilorides; assembly: GCA_004027915.1. Lineage (NCBI taxonomy): Eukaryota > Metazoa > Chordata > Mammalia > Rodentia > Capromyidae > Capromys > Capromys pilorides. The sequence goes on from PVKN010016052.1 coordinate 8,796, forward strand.
AGAAAAACAGAAAGACAGGAAAGGAGAGAAGGGAGGCAGGAAGGGAGGAGAGAGGCAGCACTCAGGCCCCACTGAGGCTCTCAGCCTGGCCCCTCAGCCATCCACCCTGCAAGTCCCAGCCTTTCCTGGCTCCATGTGCCTAGCACTTTTGTTCTCATTTTCCTCCCTCTCAGATGCCTCAGCTATGCTCAGGACTTGGAGCACCCCCGATTCTTATCACCTGCCTGCACCTGGAGCTTAGGTCCATCTGCCTGGCCCTGACTTCCCCACGTGAAGTTCTAATCAGCATCTGGGCCACCTGAAGATGCTCATTCATCTCCTTGCCCTTGGCTGTGCTCTGAGCCTCAGAACCCGGCCATCAGCTCTGGGCTGCCTCTCGCTCCCTCACCCTCACATCTACACTCTTTTGTGGTATTCAAACTACACCTCTTCAATATGGTTTACTACATTTGCCTTTTCATGTGCCAGTTACAAGCACTATCATTTTGTGTTTCACCCATGTTATTGCTTTATTATGTAAAATGTTTGTGTTGCTAATCTCAACCTTTGTCACTGATGACACTCACTGTACTATGCCACTCTGGCTCATTCAGCTCTTTATTTGTTGTCTGATTCTGAACTGGAACTTAGGTTCATGGTGGCAGAGGCCTTACTTCCACCCATCCCTTATCCAGGGTCTGGCTCTGGGCTGCCCTGAGTGAAGGGTGAGTGGTAGAGGACGACACAGTTAGAGTCATTAGTTTCATAAGTGACATTGTCACACTGAAAGGCACTGTTTCCGGTAGGAAATAGCATCTCCGGGAGGATGGCCCCTAGAGGCAGTGGGCACTGGCTGTGTGACAGGTGGCCGTGCCTTTAATGTCTGCTCTGCCATCACAGAACATCTCTAAGCCTGACTCTTTCCTGGTTCCTAAAATGAGCACTGGACACTTATCATATTTGGTTTTATACTGTTAATTGCTTGAATAAATTATTTCTCAAAAACCTCACAAGAGTTCCACGTCATCTTTTCCACGTGTCTCGCAACAGCTGAGGCCAAGAATCTTCCCCTGTACTCTATGGTGAGGAAGTGAAAGAAGGAAGCTTTTCCTTCCATGGTTACAAAGTAGACGATCAGGAAAGATGGATCCAGCACTTGGTTCTTCTCCATCTGTCTTGGTGTCCATTCCTCTCACCTGCGTCTACAGTTAGTAGTACATAGTAACAGTGCTCAGTGTGACACAGAGGATATTTTAAAATAGTGAACCAGAACCCAGCCATATGGAAGCCATGCGACAAGTGTACTAGTGACAGTGACTGCAGGAAGTGAAAGGCAACTCCTGCTCATGTGCTGTGATTGGGCTCCTGTAACAGTTTCTGCCCAGCTTATCTTTTTGGTAACACAACACTTTCTCTTTTGAATGTGCCCAAAGACCATGTCAGGGCAGGAACGTGCTACCATAAGCTTCCAGGTTTCACGCAATCCATTGGCATCTTTTCATTCCTTCCTTTTGATATTCCTCCAATCCACTTGATAGTCTCACAAAGTGAACTTATGGCTTACTGAGACATTAATTGCCAGATGGATGGAGCTGAATAGACAAATATTTTCAGCAATTTAGTTTTCACTCATTCATGCTGATAACCTAGTTTATATCAGTATCTACTAAGATATTTTTCTTGTTTATTTTTTTTTTTAATGTATTTAGTACAGGGACTATAGGTTCTCACTACAGAGATTGAGCTCATAGTGATCCTCCTGTTTTCAGCCTCCCAAGTGCTGGGATTGCAGGCATATATGACCATACCCAGTGTCAATCATTGTCTCAGGGACAGGGCCAGCACCTCATGCTGGGGATCAAACCTTGATCCCTGAGTCTGCCTAAGCAGGTGCTTTAATCCACTGAGCTCTCTGGCCGTTCCTTCTCATTTCTTTAGAGCTTTGTGTATGAATCATTAATACATAATAACCAGTGAAAAATAACTGAGAAATACTTCTGATGTTTACTATCTTAGGGTTCTAGACTCTGTTGGCATCTGAGAGAAAACCTTGTTTTAAAACAATCAGTTTTAAATGTCGTTGGTAAGCTTTGCAATATTTAGATTTGATTCATTTTCTTTGCATATTTTTTATACCAAAAGCAATAACTATTATACCTGCCCCAAAGAGTCTGAGAATTCAAAAACTCACAACCATAGAGGTGTAATTTTGAAGTCAATTTGATCTTTAGGAAATGGTAGTGGTAAAAGTAAAATTTCTATCATTACAATGAAATAATGATTAGTTTGTTCATTTGTCAGAAGAGTCTCTGGGGAAGAAATACAATGAGAAGCAATGACCTGCTGCCTTAGTTAGTATTCTTTTTTTTTTTGCTTTTTTAAAATGTGATGCCAGGAATTGAACTCAAGACCTTGAGTTTGCCAGGCAGGCACTTATGCCAATGAGCTATTGCTAAGACAAAAAACCCAATTTGCTTGGCTCTCAGTATGTACAGATTTCACTGCATAATCAACTGGCTCCAAGGCAGGGTGGCATGAAAGAGGGGTTCCATAGAGGAGAAATGGGTCATGGTAGAGCATCCAGGAGGCAGCAAGCAGTATGCAGCAAGCAGCAAGCAGCCAGCCTTGTTTTCCTTTTTATTCAAGCCAGGCTACAAGTCATTAGGGTGATGGCACCAACCTCAGGATGGAACGCTCCATTCCCCACACCCAGAGCTACAATAACCACTTGATGGACTAATTCAGTACCCATGCCCTTAATCCCAGAGCCACACCCTTGAGTCACATTCACACTCTTCCCCGCCCCCCCAATCTAGCCACCTCTGAAAAGTTCCACCTCTATAATTCATAATACCTGCAGTTAGGGGAGCACTTGGTTTTTCACAAATACTTAAAGCTTTGAAGATCTTTAGGATTTTATGGGCAAGACCTCTGCTAGCACAATGTTGGTGATAAAGTGTTCGGGTCTACTGTTGCTAGGTAAAAAGTGCTGGGAAGAGATGGGCTTGTTTCACTAGAAGAGTGGCTGGGTATAGGAGAGTAGAGGAAGAATGTCAGGTCCTTCTCCATTCCCAATGCTTTTCTGCTTTCCCGTCTCTCTCGTAGGGCAGTGTCTCCAGCTCTCCTCACACTTCTGAAATAATGGAAAGTGGAGCTAAAAGAAATGATGGCCCCTCATATCTTACTGACTTCATGATTCAACCCATTCCTTGTTGCTTTCTTCTCTCTCTGGTTTTAACAGGAAAAAGGCAGAACCAGTGAGAGTGAACTTATTCTGTAACACAATTCCACTAGAAATTTGTGGTTTAATATTGGGAGCTAAATCGGTAATATTTGCAACACTATCAGAATTGGTGACTGCTTATTGGAGTTATTCCTAGCTCAGTAATTTCCTCCACATTTCCTCTCTCTGCAGTGAAAACCAACAGAAGAATTACTGAAACAAAGGAGAATTACTGAAACAAAGGCTTTCTTTGCCTGATGAGTCACCCAGCCTGAATGCAGGATGTTATATTTCACTCACGTATTTGCTGAATACTGCAAGACATTATTCTAGTCACACCAATAAATACCACAGAGTATATGAAACAGATTCCTAAAGACTTCCTACTTCTACCTACTGCCCTGATCTCAGGAGAGAGACAATCTGAAGTTAACATAAGTTAACTTTAGACAGTGGTAAGGAACTCATGCAAAGTCAAGAAAGTTCTGTGAGGATCCATGACTTAAGTTTGGTAAACCTAAGAGAAAATATCTGTGTTCAACCTGAAACTGGGAATAAAATGGAATATATTCTAGTGGCTTCATTTAGTAAGATACAGTATTTCTAAGGAACTTATATTAAATGACCCTTTGAAGAATTGCTTTTTAAAAAAAGAAAGAAAGCAGTGTATCTTGTGATTTGCATTTAATTTTCAGCAATGGAGAATTGTTTTTCAAGTGGAAAGCTACAAATAAAAACACAATGCTCTGAACAGAATGATATCTTTTGTTTCCAGAGACTGTTCCTATGGTAAAGCAATGCAAAAATAATAATAGCAGTGAGATATCTCCTGGCAATTTGGCAGAATAAAGTTAGCACTGCAATCTGTAAGATATCACAAGGTAAATGTTATAGCTTTAAGCAACACTAGAGAGGAGTTTCAGAATAGTAAAAATGAATTAAATCACATAGCAGGACTCAACACATGCTGTACATAATGATTCTTAAAGGTGAAGTCAGAATGACAGAAGGTACTAAGTCAGGAGGAATTTTCACTTATTAGACATTATTCTCTGATTTTGCATGACAAAGGTCATGAAGTGCATGACCTTTAGTGGATTTTTAGTTCATGTTTGAAATGTCACCTGACTGATTAGGCAAGTTTCCCATCATATATGAACTCCTAAACAGCCCTGTGTAGAAACTTTCCTCTTGAAAAATGAGATTTAGCTAAGGCTGTTCCAGGAAGATGGTGTAAATGTCATGAAAGCCTGCAATGACCATGAAGTGTTTGAAACATGAAGCATAAGTTTTGGCAAAGCTCTTAGGATCAAATGAGAAAAGGACAGGAAGACAATCGCTACGTTTACACTCTAGTTATAACTATTATTTTTCTTTCCTGGTTAAGTGGAAACCACAGCTTGCATTTGAAGAGAAATAAACTGAAGAGACACTTAAGTCTCATTCTCTCCAAGACGAGAGTAGAGGACACTTGTGCCCTAAAAGACTTGAATCCTTAGAATTTAAGGGCTGTCATGTGGGAGATGTTTCTGGGCACCGTTATGATCATGTTGTTAACTTTTACAATTCTACAGTTCTCAAAAAGTTTCTCAACACTTTGAACAAAAAGTACACTCTCACTGTGGGATTTACTGTCTTTGTACTAAATGTCTTTTGGGGAAATGTCTCTGACTTTTCATTGTCTTGTTTTTGTCTTTTAAAGTCTAATATATTTCAACTGCGCTGGGTTTGGTTAAGTTTCCTCTATGGTGCCTTTCAGTGACATTTCCCAGAATTAGATAAACATGTCTGTCTTCTCTGTTGAGCTGTCATGTTCCTTTTTACTTGGGTTTTGGGAATTGTAGATGATATCAGGTATTATGTGTTTATACTCTCTTGACGTAATTACAAATTTCAACAGAGAATTTTTGGTGATAAAATGTTAGTATGTTCATTGCCTAGAGCCTCACTTGCTTCACCATGAAATGTAGAAACTGATATCAAATGAATTGAAAATTCTACAATTCAGTAAAACAGAAAGCTATAAATGACTTAAAAATAACATTCATATAAAGAGCTGGAGAGCAGACAGTCATAATTGTTTTTGTATAACCACTTCTTTGTAGTTATTTTAGAGTTGGCACATGCTCATAAAGATCTTACAGTCAGATGTTCACTTTAGCATAAGTGTGACATAAAGAGCTTTAAAACAATTTAAATGCCCATCTGAAAGGTAAAATAAGTCCTGATAGATCCTTACTGGAAAATGATACATATTTTTCTTGGTAAATTAGTCAGTTTCCCTAGTGCTGGAACAAAATATCTGATATCCACAACTTGAAGAACAATTTAATTTGGTGCATGGCGTTAAGGGACTCAGTGCCCAGCTGGCTGGTCCCAAGGCAGGAGCATCACAGCAGAAGGGCACAGTGGACTAAAGAAGCTTGGTTTGTGGAGGCTGGGAAGCAGAGCAGGTGAATGGCACCTGAGAGGCAGGAGACAAGAGCCATGTCTCCACCACCCACCCCGATGCACGTATGCTTTACTAATTCCCCAGGCAGCCCTCAAGACACTCAAATTGACAACCTAGCCTTATTGCTGCACTTGAAGTTTGCCAGAAATGGCTGCACTTGGACTTCTGCCTGGACAAATTATGTCCTTCCATTTCCAGGTGTGAACTGTGAAGCCTTCTGAACTAATGAGCTGAAGAACCCGAGGGTGGAGACTATGAGGATCCCTGCTGCAGCTCCAAGGATGGAAATGCACAGGCACAATAGGATTTCAGAATGCAAAGCACCAAAAAGAGACATCACAACCTTTTGAATCAAAAGAAGGCCAGGCAGAAAGGAATGGGACTAAGATGTGTTTCAAATTTTTCCAAAGAAAGATAAGATTCCATGAGATAATTCTTTTAAAATTTTGAAGGAATAAAGGATAAAGGAAATTAAATGACATTAGTGGTAAATTCAAAGTAGAACAAAAAAGGTATTTTGGGACAGAAGAGCTTAGAAAAGATAGATACAACTTCTGGAGAAGATGGTATAATATTAATGGATATCAAAAAGGAAACAAGATTGTTGAAGTGATACTCATTTTTCTTTGTCTTCCCTGATAAAGTTATCCATAAATAGGACAGAATATTTTAAAAGAGCAAGGAAAAAGGTCACTGATATCTTCAAAATATAGGAACACTGCAATAGATAATTTCTAGTTACTTTAAGATTTGTCAAGACCTAATGAATTATATCTCTAGGTCACTAATCCTCAAAGTGAATATACAGAAAGGCCTGTAATGTGTCTGGTGAAATGTACAATAATATTAGAACTTGATCTGTCTGTCTTTAAATAAATGAGTTTAGAATTTACCAATACTTAATATGCTGGTGAACTCAATGTTCCTCCTAGGATCATGTGTCACAAGAGTGAGATGTCTTCATGTTGAGTATGTTTGTTATATGATGTGGAAGTGCTGGCCCTGTCGTGTGTTAGCTAGGCTGTCTTTAGAATACAAAGGTGTGTGGAAGTCTGAGTGGCCTGGGTAAGTGGAGTCTTGTCTCTGGTCTGAGATACAAACATGTGCTTATTTTTGTAATGAGATGATGATGATCTGCAAATCTTTAGTGTCACAAAGCTTAAAGAGTCAATGAACATTAAGATATCTTACATATTTCCTTGTAAAAGCTAAAAATTCTACCTTTGGCATATTGAGTTATCAGCAAAGCATTTCTTAGAAATTTAAAACACTAGCACACTGCTCCCTGAAATGTAAGGAAGGTGTTTCAATAGATGAAATTTTGGTAATACAGATTAGGAAATATTTTCATCATCATGTGTTCTCTGAAGCCAAAAATGCTACTTGTCAACTATATATAAAATGTTTTGCATCTATACACTTAACCTATTCTGGAAAAAAGTATTCTCAATTATTTATTAAAGGAAATTCTAAAGGATAAACTATAAGTTTTGAATTATATCTTAGAAACATAAAAAAGAAATAAATGTCTGGTCATTTTAAGGGAAAACTGATATTGATAAAGGGAAATGTCAAAATCTCATCAATCATCTTTTGGTAATCAAATTTACTTTAAAATTAAAATTGTGACTCAAGCACAGTGAAATCCCTTATTTATCTTATATGTTAATCATTGTAAACTATCTCTCATAGCCATGACTATCATTAAAATCACAAGTCAAAATGGACTGAATTTAAAATCTGACTTCTGAATCTCTGCATCAAGGCTCAAATAAAAAAAATTAAATTACCCAAGAGGCTTTGCCAAGGCTAGCATATAGAAGTTTTTCCCTCATACTTTCTTTAAGAAGTTTTAGGGCTTAAGGTTCAAGTTAACTTTTGCATATGATATAAGATAGGGATTGTTTCATTCTCTTGAGTATGAATATCCAATTTTTCAGACCTCATTTGCTGAAGAAGTTTTTACCCTGCCCAACTGTGTATTATTCTTATCATTTTTTTTTTGGTTGTTATTTATTTATTTATCTATTGTGGTACCAGGGATCAAACTCAGGACCTTGTGCTTGCCAGGCAAGCACTTATTCCATTAAGATATCTCCCAGGCCCCTCATTCTTCTTATGTTTATGAAAGATTCATTAATGCTTTAAGTGGGGTTTATTTATGAGCTCTTTGTTCTGTTCCTTTGGTTTATGTGTCTGTTTCTATGTCACTGCTACACTGTCTTGGTCACTGTTATTTGTAATGTAGTTTGATGTCATAGCAAGTAGTGCCTCCAGCTTTGTTCTTCTTTCTTAAGATTGCTTTGGGTATTTAGGATCTTTTGTGGTCCACACAAATATTAGAACTTTTATTCTTTTTCTGTGAAAAATACATTTAGAATTTTGGTATGGGCTTCATTGAATCTGAAGATTATTTTGTATTTGTTGGTCACTTCAGGTGATATGAATATTTTAACAATATTAATTCATGGAATCCTTGTAATAGGATGCATTTAGCTGTGCGTCTTCAGCCTTTAATTGTCTTCAATGTGCACACCTTCTTCATTAAACTATGTTGGCACAAATTTATTTTACGCCTATCTGGATATGACATCAAAAATCTAAGCAGCAAAAGCAGAAATAAACAAGCTTACATGAAGATAAAAAGCTTCTGTGTGACAAAGGGAGCAAGCATAGAGTTAAGATATAATTTATACACTGATATCTGGTAAGGAATTGACATCCAAAATAAATAGTTTACACAACTCAGTTGCAAGAAAATAAGCCAATTAAAATATGAACAAGGAACAGGAGCAGCCATTTCTCAAAAGAGGGCCCATGAGTGGTCAAGAAGTATATGAAAAAGTGCCCAAGATCTTTTATTCATCAGTTTTAATATCCATAAAACCAAAATGAGACATCACCTTACACTTGAGAGAATGCTTTCATAAAAGAGAGAAAACATAGTGTGGGCAAGGATGTAAAGACAAGGGAATCCTTTGCCCTGTCCTTGTCAGTGGTGTATACTAGTATGACCTGGTTATGGAAAACAATATGGTGTGTCATCAAAATTAAAATTTAAAAGCAGAACCAAAGCAAACCCATTTCTAATTATATATTCCCAGGGAATAATATTAGCATTTCAAAGACATATATGGACTCTAAGATTTGTTCTAATAGTTTTCCACTGTTTTCAAGATGTGATAACAACCTAAGTTTCCTTAACAGATAAATAGAATTTGATGCACACACGCACACACAACTATTTAGCTTTACCAAAAAACAAAAACTAAAACAAAAACAAAAAAGGAAATCCTGCTATTGTGACAACTCAGATAAATTTAGGAAATGTGCTAAGTGAGAACAAGCAGGAACAGACAAACATTACATGGTTTCGTTTTAATGAAGCCGATTGATTTATCAGAGGCTGGGATGGAGATGAAGAATTGTAGCAAAAGGACTCATCAGCCAAACTGTACCAACTTCCATTACCAGATGAAAGCATTTGAGATACTGAACGCGTCACATGGCAGCTGTAGTTAACCAGACTGTATTGTATATTTAAGTTTCCTGAGGTCTTCAAGGTTCTTACTACTACATTAAAAAAATAAATCTATGTGCTGTGATAAATGTTGCCTTTGACAATCATTTCCCAACATATACATATGTCAAATCATCAC
>PVKN010016053.1:0-18118 GCA_004027915.1 Capromys pilorides
GGGGGGTGTCAATGTGCTACTGCCTTGTCACCTCCTCTCTCTAACCCCAATATGGTCCTCAGGGACATGCCATCCTCCAAGGGAAAGGGGAGACTCACTTGGCATCAGGTCACAGCTCAAGTGCCGGTTCAGTTTGTCTTCCAGCTTCAGCAGAAGTGTCAGCTAGAAAAGAGAACTGTCAGACTAAGGCTTCTTTCCCTCCCCTCTGGCCACCCAGCATTGTGCAGCCCAACCCTGAGCCTTACATGGTGTTTGACTCCTTCCTCCACTGACTCAATGTTGCACTGCATCAGTACCACCTAGGACAGGAAGGACAACACAGGACAGGGAGGGTGGTCACCATGTGAAGCTCCACACATAAGGAAGTTTGTCCAGCCCACAGGACATGTGCAAGGCAAAAGTATACTCTTCACTAAAGGACAAAGCCTTATTTAATATGTCCCTTCTCCCATGACATGGACATATTCATACTCAGCCCCCACCTTGCGGGTTTCCACTTCTGCTGGCTCAGGTGTTGGGGTCTTGACAGAGGGGGGTACAACAGGTGATGTCACCTCCTCCTGCTGTGGCTGCTGGGGCCGAGGCAGGCCGAAGGCTGTCAGAGGGTAGATCCCATTCCTGGAGAGAAAAAGAGGCAGGTCTCATAGGCACTGTGAATGCCTGCCTAAACTTGCTCCCACATCCTCCAGCCAACCTGCCCTCCCAGCCTTTTCTCACCTAACATCTTCAAGGAATTTGTCTAATTCCAGAGCTGGTGACTGGGAGTACCTAGAAAGGAAAGGAAAAATGATAGAAGGCAATAATAGCAGACTCAATTCTTCCCAGATAATGGGCCATTTATAGATACCTAGGATGGTAATGACCAATCTGTCCTTTTTAGACCCTCTCAGTTTTACTCACAAAGTCTGAACTGGTTCTCTTCCTGGTCCGGCAGGGATTTCAGCCAGTACAGCACTGGTATCCATGTTTTTGGTGATCTCCTCCAGAGCATTCTCTGGGATCATGTCTGGAGGGAATGATGAGTGAGCTGTTATGGAGAGCTAGGATAGGGTCACAGAAGGCATGGAGGCATAGGGGTAAAGAATTCCTTCAAAAGTAGGAGGGGAAAGAGAGCCTTCCAGTGAGTTATGAGGCTCCAGGTTGAAAGAAAATTTTTAGTAGTGTTAACGGGACTCACGTTGGTGTCCCACAATACAGTGAGCAGCGAGGAGTTTGAGTGAGGGCACTTCAAACAGTGCTGGGTGGAACAGAAGTTCTCTAGCTGTTGGTCTTCGAGCAGGCTCAGGTTGCAGGCACTTTTGAATGAACTCCTAAAAAAGGAATAGACCAGGCATGCAATATACCCATCCTGTGCTTATCTTATGCTCATCACAAGGCTTGGTACACACTAGATGCTTAGCAACTATTGAGAAAACATACTGATAAATATACCTGAAAGGGCTTTGAAAATATAAAGCTATGGATTTTTGGTTTTTATTTTCTGCTTTTCAATCCCAACCTTTGTTAATATTCATAGTTTTTTATTTTATTGACCTACTCACTGCCTACTTTTCTTCTGAAATTCTCATCAAATTTAGTTTCTTCCTTCCCAAACTTAATTCATTGCAGTTTTTTTGTTTTGTTCTTCTACAGAGTCTCGCTACACAGCTCAGACTCCTAATGATCCTACTATCTCAGCCTCCTCAGGGCTGAGATTACAGGAGTGTGCCACCACACCCAGCTTCAGTTTCACACAGCATGTAGGACATGTGGTACCAGGGATGAACTTAGGTCCTTGCACTTACCAGGCAGGCATTTATGCTAGCAAGCTATCTCCCCAGCCCCCCACTGTGTAATTTTTTTTGGGGGGGGGTAGTCTAGTATAATTTCACTACAACTACTGAAGTCCCTGATTTTCCCATTTTTCCTCTAGCCATTCTGTTTCCTTTCCTACCTCTTGCAGATCCCAGGACAATGAACCTACTTTCTTACTTGCCAGCTGCAATGCCAACAAGTTCACACATCCAATTCTTCACTTGAGGAAGATTGTACTTCTTAATGTGAACCAGAAGCATACCCTTTAGTGTCCTTAAGACTTCCACTAGTCTTCCTTCTTTTTAATTCTGCTCCTCACCATGCTTCTCTATTGAGCTACAAACTATTTATATTTGGGCCTTCCTGTCCAGACCTAACTGTAGTTAATCTATTAATAATACTCCTTAGATTCTTTACATCTTAGCTCATTATTTAAGGTAACCTTAACTGTTTGAAAAAATCCCCAATGATGTAAAAGGATTTTACAGTGGTGACAAACCTACGGCACGTGTGCTGCAGGGGGCTGTTTGCTATTACTGAAAGCAATTACTGAACTAAATGGTTTGCCATCACTGATTCAGGACATAAAGATGGTTATCTAAGAGTACATAGGAACTGCCTGCAGTAGCCATTAAATTAACTTACCTCTGTGTAAATACACTATAGTTAACACACAATCTTTAACCTCATCTTAATCCCCAACGTAGTACATACACAAAAAAATGGTAGGCACTTCTAACAGAATTTATATAGTTTTTTAAAAAATTGTTCTGGTGCGGGCCAGGGAGATAGCTCAGTAGAATAAGCACTTGCCTGGCAAGCGCAGGGTCCTGAGTTCAATCCCTGGTACCACAAAAAAAAAAAAAAAAAAGTAAAAAATTGTTCTGGTGGTATTGGAAACTGCTCCCATATTGCCAGGTAAGCTCTCTACCACTGAATCATATCCCCAGCCCTTTTTTATTTTTCATTGTAAGACAGTGTCTCCCTAAATTGCATAGGCTAGCCTCCAACTTGTGATCCTTGTGTCTCAACATCCTCAGTAACCGAGATAATCAATGTAGGCCACTACACCCAGCCTGCCAACTTTGTCTCTTCTCTTCTGCTTTATATTCTCTTGTTCTTGGAAGATAGCAAATTCCCAGTGACAAAAAAACCTGAAGATGTTTGAAAGTCAGTTAAGGAACTTGAAGACCCTTACCCTCTGTAATGAATCTTCGAGAAGCTGGATGGCACTGCTGATGGCTTCCTGTGGCACATACGAGGATTCTCCATTGCCTTGAATCTCTAGCACTGCCATCTGCAGTGCAGAGGGAAATGAGATCGAAGAACCCTGATGCTCCCACAGTCACTCCTCATGACCAGCATGTTCCTTATTTTCCCTTCATTTCTTTCCACCCTCCTCCCCTCACCTTCTGGTATACCCCCTCCTTTGGTCTCACCTCGAGTGCACACATGCCGAAGGAGTAAATGTCCACCGCTGTTGTCACATTAGTGACTTCTAGGGAGAACAGAGGAGACTTAGTGAGGAAGAGGACTGGTGCAAGGATGGCAGATTTGCCTTTTTTAAAAAAAATACTTTGTATGCTAAAAGAGGACTAGAAGTGAGAGTTGCACTGCCTTTACATCTTAGGTTATAAAGGGCAAAACTAGGGTGCGAGGACAGGACATTGAAGGCAAGATGCCTCACCTCCATATTCTGGTGCAAAGAAGTGCAGATTCTTCTGTTCTTCCCGACAAGTCTTCACATGATTGTTGATAGTGTCAGGAGCCACTGGGAGTAGGGGAGATACCCACAATCTTGACCACCATCAACAAAGCATAGTCTTATTCCAGAGAGAGGCCTCCAAAGCCAAACTTCTCAAGTCTCCTTTCTAATCCTCAATAAGCACAAATCTATCCCCCTTTCCACCTGGAACTAGAGCACACTTGGATGGCACCTACCTCCCTTTCCTCAGGCCTATGCTTATTTAAGGTCCCTAACTCAGGAGCTACAAAGACTCCGCATCACATTAGCAGACACATGGGGCCTTCAGGCTGGTCAAGAAGCAATTCAGTTTAATAAAACCTTTTACTTGTGACCTGTTTACCTTTCCCATGACCCACAGGCTTTATTTCATCCACACAGCAATTAACATAAAAACAGAGCCTTTCTTAATCTAGGACAATTGGAGACCTCAGGAACTTGCATTATAAAGAGTAAAGAATCATTAACATACAACCAAGGAGCTAGCCTCGTTATTCACCATAGCTGACTAAACTCAAAAACAGCTCAGAATTGAACTAATACCCTTAGTTTCAATTTTAATCCGCCAAAAACCTTTTAGACTTCTGTTCTTTGTTCTTATTCCTCAACACCATCGGCTACAAGGCTCAACAAGAAACCAGGGCCAGACTCGATTTGGACTCACTCCAATCATAAACAATGACTACAAGTCACAGAGAATCTGGGAGCACAGTATGATTTGAGGAACCAGCCTGATGATGAGAGGTAACATGAATCTAGGTGGTTAAGTGGCCAGCCAGGCAGAATCCACAGGAAACAAGCAGGCTATGAAGGGGCAAGCATGTGAAGGGCTGGCAGGGCAGAAGCTAAGCACACAAGTAGGCAAGGGAGGTAGGGGACAGGCCTTGCTCCCACGACTGCATGCGCTGGGCAGCCGCAAAGGGAGCAGACAGCACGAACAGAGCCCCAAGTGGGGCAGAGGGAGCTCTCACCATTAGCAAAAATCCTATGAAAGACTGTTGGGAACAGAGCAGCCCGTAAGCGGGAGGGAGGAAAACAGAGAAAAGTTGTGAGCGAAGGAGCAGCCAAGCCCCAGATGAATGGACACACGAACACACAAACGCAGCACACAAAAATGTTGTACACTGCACACAGATACACAGCAAATGAAAGCATTCACAGCAAGTACAGCCTAGAATCTCCTTCACCAGGGTTTGACCCCAGGAATTCAAATCAGATCTCACATCCATCTCTTACCCTTTCCCAACCTCCTATGAATATCTCTGTATTACTCTCAGTTCCCTCCAATATGTACATTTACAGAGTATGTATTTATATACTCTAGTACCTCTCTGTAAATGATCTTTTTCTATGAGTTTCTCCACTGAAGTCCTGTCTTTTTAAATCAACACACACCTCAGAATTTTGCTGCATTCTCCCCCATGCCTTTCATCTTACCCCCATGGTTCCCAAAGTCCCGAGGCTCCCCTGCCCAGAACCTCTCCCTCCCCTCACCAGAGCCAATCTTGATGAGTCCGTTGTGCTGGATGAAGATGGTGTCACAGGTCAGGTTCCCATGGATGATGGGGGGGTCACAGGAGTGCAGGTAGCTGTGGGGGCACTGGGCTGTTAGAGGGGCCACTGGGACATTAAGGGCAAGGGGAACCCAAGGGTTAACAGCAGCAAGGGCCAGGACTCCTGCTGGTCACCATAAGGATAATCCCCATACTCTGAATCTCCATTATGCCTGAAGACATAAATAGCTGGATAAGCACTAGGAGAAAGAGGTAGGAGATAGTGTTGTGGTTAGGGCACCAGGAGGAAGGAAACCCTGTACAAAACTCATAGGGGCCTAATCGTGACAGTATGTGACTCAAAGCAAGTAGGGAGAGGAAGAATAGAAAGCAGAGTAGTGCCCTGAAATCCATTCAGAGTAACTAAATTAGGAGATAAGGGAAAGAAACTAACCAGGTACTACTTACCTTAGGGCAGAGAGGATTTGTGTGCACCAGCGCTTCCAAGCCTGAAACAGAGCGGAAGCCCAGAGTCTGTATTAACTTCCTCACCCTCCCACAGTCTCACCATCCCTCTCTAATCAGCTTTATTAAGACAATCTTTTAAAGCCTCAAGCCACCCTCAAACCTGGTCTGCCACCCTCTTTGCATACCTTTTCATTCATAGTCTTGTGGTTCTTTTTGGTCTTCTTCAGAAATTGCTTAAGACTCCCAGATGACATGTATTCTGTGATAAAAATGACCTGGGGAAGCAAAGTACTTACTGTAAGGTTTTAGAATAGAAATTATTTCTTAACTGGGACCTTTACACCAGAAACAAGTTTTCTTCAACTTTCTCTCCTTTTGTTTTTAAACATCAGTTCCTTGGGGTGGGACAAGAGTGGACAAAGGAGGCAGAGTGGGGCTGCGGGCACCAGTGGTCCACAGTGTCTCAGATTCATTCTTAAGGAACTGAGAACTTACTCTTCTAAAATGCCAAAAAGGGGCTGGGGAGATAGCTCTGTGGCACAAGTGCCTGCCTGGCAAGTGCAAGGTCATGAGTTTGAGCCCCGGTCCCGCAAAAAAAAGAAAAAAACCAAAAAAACAAAATGCCAAAAAGACCATCTTATGCCCCACCTCCTACCCCAGCTCCTGCAACATAAATGCCAAGCACACCAGGGTTTGTGGGATATAATCCATACAGTCATCTCACTTAAACAACTATAGGCTGGGAGGGAACCCCAGTACCAACAGCCAGGTCACAGTAGGAGAATCAACTATTACAGCCTCTAGCAAACCACTGGGATCGACCAGGGATGCCTCCAGAGTTAGGGCTTTTCCAATCATAAGCAAAGCCATTAAAAAAAAAAAAAAATTAAACCTGGCTTTTCAAGTATTTTAAACATCCATTGTATAATCTTAGACTGAAGGAAAAAAAAATTTGGCTATATATCAGAAAAAAAAAAATAAATATCACTTCCTTAAATTGAGAAATACAATGAAAATTACTCAACATTAAGAGCTATGGGAGGAAAGGTGGAAATTCATTGCTGCCCCATTTTTAACCAGACATAGGCATATGAAAGGAAAAGATGGCACATAAAGCCCTACTCTCACTCTCACTATCATAATGGCTTATCCTAGTTCTGTTTCAAAAATATCCAATTTACTTATTTATTATTTGGGTCTCACTATGCAGCTTGGACTTGTAGTGATCCTTCTGCTTTCAGCCTCCTCAGCTCTGGTATTACAGGTGTGTGCCACCATGCCCAGACTCGGTCACTGCTCAGCACACTCCAGGGATGGGGCCCGTGCAGCGTGTGGGACCAGGGATCAAACCCTGGTCCCTGCATTTGGCAAAGCACGCACTTAGTCTGCTGAGCTCTCTCACTGGCCCAAAATATCCACTTTAAGTCTCTGGGTATACCTCAGAATAAAAACAGAAAAAATTCTTACCCTGGCCTTGTTCTCTTTAATGTCAGCCCAATACTTGTGAAACTTAACAATGTTGAGATGTTCCAACTGAATCAGATTATCAAACACAGCACGGACCTTTTCCTGGAGCAAGGAGGTTAGTGCAATAAGAATTCACAAATCACTGTAATTAATCCTGAAAAGTCACTTCCCATACCTCCCCAGAAGCGATCTAACTCAACATGCTCTCCTCATAGTCTGCTGGACACCAATTCCTCTTTAATATAAATGTGCTAATGCCCACCTGGGTGTATCACTTCGCCAATACCTACCTCCTGCAGCTTGTAGTTCTTGCGCTCAGAGAACTGAACCTCATTCCACACAACCTCCACACCTTCTTCTGTGTCCATGGCCAGGTATGCACTGTCAATACCTGGTACATTCCGCTGGTTTACCTGAGAAGTAATTCAAAGGAAATTCAAATTATGCTCTCTCCATATGATGCCCACATGATCAGCATCTCCTATCCACCAAGGCACTAAAATCTGGGCTGCCTCTTTGAGAACTAACTCCCTTCTTAGAATTCACTCCTACGGGGAAGGAACACTATCACTCTACCTCTTCGCGTCTCTTCTGCCAGCGCCCACAGGGTGACTCTTCCAAAATCTCAGATTCATCTTCACTCTCTTCTTCTTCCTCTGGGGAAGCAGCTGAAGTTGTGGAGGTCACAGGAGGTGACACTGATGTCAGGCCAGGAGCTGAAGATGAGGACTCTACCTTTGGGTCTGAGCCACTGCTAAGTACTGCCTGGGACTCCCCTTCCGACATGCTGGAATGAACACTCAGGCCTGTGTTGTGGGGGGAGGGGGGATACAAAGAGAAGACAGAGAAGGTCAAGATAGATTTATAAGGATTTAGCCAGATGTGGTAGCACACACCTGTAATCCAAACACACAGGAGGCCATGGCTGGACAGGTGTGCTGAGAGCATCTGAGGCTAGTCTGGGCTACACCAGTGAGACCCTATCTCAAACAAAGATGTATAGATTTAATAACCCTAATAACTTCATTTCCAGGTTCAAAAGGAAATAAAATATATACCTCCTGTTTCCTTTTAAACCCCAAATCAGAATTTTTTATCCCTAAACACTGACACATGACTAACTCTTGAAAAAAGACTCTTATCCCAGTTGGAAATTACTCACAGGGATGGCAAATGCAAGACACAGGGCAGTATGAACCACCTCAGTAAGATCAAAATGAACAGCAATATCAGATGCTCCATTCCCTCTCAGCAAATATTCATCCAATGGGCTTCTCTTTGAATCCCATGTATCCCTATACTGTACTCAAAAACAAGGTAACATGGGCACTATTAAGAACAGTTGACTCCAGACTCCTAAATGTTCCACTGAGCCTGGTCCAAAGGCCAGACTGTACCACCTTCAGCCAGCTTATCTAGCTGAAACCTTCAGTAGATGTTTCCAACTAAAACTTAGATATTCACTACCCAGGGGCCGGTGAGATGGTTCAGTGGTCTAAAGTGCCTGCTTAGGAAAGCTCAGGCAACTACAGGGACTGCGGTTCAATCCCCGGCACCACATGCTGCGCCAGCCCCATCACCAGGGCAGGCTGAGCCGGCCATTAAATAAATAAATAAATAAATACTTTGAAAAAAAAAAAGATATTCACTACCCATCCCTCCTACATACAAGAATAAGCATGCTAGTCCTTAGTGAAGCTACCAGGTGAGTGGAAGTGGTTAGTGACTTCATCCCAACTGAGCTCACCTTCCCAATGACCTGTGGCAAGTGGCTATCAGCAACACTGCTTTTCCATTCACTCACTCAACAACTGTTCAGTATGTACTCATTGTGGGTCACATACTAGGCAGGTACTGAAGATATAATAATAAACAAATAGATAAAATGCCCACTTATGATGCCAAAAGTTCAAGGCAGATTTAGGCTTCAAGTTTCCAGCTTTCATTTCATTCATACTGCTTAAAAGATCTAAAACATAAATCAGATTTTTTTTTTTTTTTTTGCGGTACCAGGGATTGAACTCAAGACCCTGTGCTTGCCAGGCAAGCGCTTATTCTATTGAGCTATCTCCCCAACACATAAATCAGATTTTTATTAGATGACATTTTAGTAAACACCAAAGAGCAACAAACCACTACGAAAATTTTAACCAAGAAATTAAAACAAAAAAGTTGGCAAAGGGCTGGGGAGATAGCTCCACGGCACAAGTGCCTGCCTGGCAAGTGCAAGGTCATGAGTTTGAACCCCGATCCCACAAAAAAAAAAAAAAAAAGTTGGCAAGATATTCTTTCCCATGTTAATTTTTAGGACCTTTTAGGACATTCCTATCCTCCATTCAACTCAGCCAGCAAGGTACCACAGTATCTGCGTGTTTCAGCAATTAACAAAAGATTGATTAAAGATCATTTTTCTTGTTCACCTGAAAAGTAGCCAAGAAAACACTGTCGTAAAAAAAGTCTGTACCAGTTACTACCTAGAACATTTGTATTTACAGACTTCATCTAAATTCCGAACAGGTAAGTACAATTTCCAGCTATATTACGAGATAGTGGTGGAATTTTAATATAAGAAGGCTGTAGTCAATGGATAGGCCAGGGAGATAGCTCAGGAGAATAAGCACTTGCTTGGCAAGAGCAAGGTCCTGAGTTCAATCCCCGGTACGCAAAAAACAAACTGCTAGACAACGAATCTACAGTAAGGCACTACAGGAGAAGTCAAGCCTTATTCAACGAAAGATGCCTTCGCAGCTGCTTGCATACTCCCTCCTAGTCCTGTCCCAGTAGGCAAAATGAAGATCCTTCACTACTACTGAATACACCTCTGCAACCCATACGGTTCTGCCTCAGGGCTGACTGTAAAGCTTAATAAAGATCACACAAGAGCACGCTCATTTACATCCATAATGCCGTCTCCTCGCTGCCTCCAGCCGCCCTGCGGCACACAGAACATTCACTTCGGCCTAACGTCGGCCGTCCCGAAAAGTTGTGCTCTCGTGGACTTTCACTGCGAGCTCTAGCACTTCAAAATGCGACCCTCTGCTGTCAACGCCTCCGCAATCGCTCGCGGCCACAGGCCTCCCGGCTGTCTTCACTCCAGCACACCCGACATGGCCTCTGAGGTCCGCAGCCGCAAATAAAGCAGCTCCGGGAACGAAGAAAGCCCCGGGAGCGCCCCACTCCAACAGGTCGCCCCGCCAGGTTCCTGGCAGCTGCAGTCGTCCGGCGCGCGTGGCCGGACGTCGCGCGGCGGCCACCTCATCAAAGGCCAGCCCCCGGCGCCGTCAGGCCGCAGGCCACGCCCCCGCGCAGCGCGGCGCCGCCCCGCGAGCAGGCCCAGCCTGGACGCGGCGTTTTCTTCCCCCCGCCGCCCGCCGCGGGCCCCGACCGTCGCCCCCGCCCCCACGCCAGCCCCGCCTCTCGCAGCCGGAGTTCCAAGCGAACGCCGGGGCCTCCAGACCCGCGCCCGCAGGATTCCAGGCCGCCGCCGCCGCCACACCGGGAGAAGGGAGAGTATGTGAGGCCGAGGCGGCCCCTGCGCTCCTACGGGCTGGGGCGGGCGGGGCCTGGCTGCCGAAGGTGCAGGGCCGCCTGCAGCCCTTTCCGGCCGGGTCCCGCGGCCGGGGGTCCAGGACATACTTCCGTTCTCCCGCGAGCCTCCCTCCTGGGCCTCATTCCCCGGACTCTCACCTCCTGACTCCGCGCCCGCAGCCTGCGCTTCAGCTCCAGCTTGGGTTTCGGGGCCCCAGATCACAGCGACTCCTTCACAGCTGCGCTCCGCAGCGCAACCGAACTGTGGGCCCCGCCCTCGCGGCGTCCTGACCAACAGATGGGCGGTGCCGGGCCGCGGCCGGGCTTCCATTGGACGGGGCAGCAGGGGGCGGTGCCCGCAGACGGTCACTGCCCGGGTCGTCTTCAGCCAGGTCTCCTCCCCTTGCGCCGGCGGGGTGGACGCGTAGCGGAGGGTTTTAGGTCTCAGCGGGGACTGTTCTTGTCCACCCCTGCCGCCCAGTCCAGGTGCCCCCTGCAACCCTGCTGGACGAAGTGCAGACCTCTCCCTCTTCGAGACAGGCGCCATGACAGTTCTAATACCATGAAAAGACAAAAGAAGCGAAAGACCTACCCTAAGTCCCAGGGGGTAGCCTCTCACCTTCACTCTTTGGGGACGAGACAGTGCTCGGGACACCAATTCTTCAGGAAAGTTTTTAAAAAGTACTCAGCACTGAGTATCAACAGTTAAACGTTTTGCATAGCACTATGCGGAAACTTTTCACAGTTGTCTTGTTTGGTCTTCCTAAGAATGAACCCATTGAAATTTTCAGTGATTGAGGACAAATGGGGGTAACTAAATCTGTGGCATTACACTGTTTATCGAAATTAATGAGCTAAAATCTAAAACAAACAAATTCATCAAAGCCTTCCTTTGAAAAGGTTGGGAGAATCTAGGTTGACTAAGAGGAAGTGAAAAGGAAGACAGATTCTGGGTGAACCATTGATGTGCAAAAATTACCCGCGGAGCCCAAAGGGCATGGGAGTGGATCCTGCGGTTAAGGCCGGTGGAGGATAGATCAGTCATCGGAGCTTCAGAATGTCCAAACTTCCAAATTTAACTGCCCTTACCCTAAAGAGAATTTCTAGCCCTGCTTCATTGGGAGAAAGAAGGAAATCTGAAAGAAATACATTTTCTCATTCCTACCTCAAAACATTTATTTTAAAAACGAAATTTTAATCTTTCGTTTGTATTACTTTACCTTTGAACTCAAATATCCAGTTGGGAAACTTGATATTTTGGACCTTATTTTGGATTAAAAAGTTCACTTACCAGGGGCTGATGAGATAGCTTCATGGCACAAGTGCCTGCCTGGCAAGTGCAAGGTCATGAGTTCAAACCCAGTCCCACCAAAAAAAAAAAAAGTTCACTTACCTACCAAAAGTAGTAGTTCTGGAGCTGAAATACAAAACTCTTTGTTGTAATCTCAACAAAGGAAAGACTTTCCTCCTCTCATTAACCTTTTCATAAGCTTCAGAACAACTACAACACCTGAGCCATGGTAAACATTAAATATCACTTCAGGTCATCATCATGGCTTCCATTCTTTTCTGTCTGAGGTCTTAGCATTACCAACCTTTCTCTTCCTCCTCCTGTCTCTGTTCTGTCTTTTGTCTCTTTGAGAAGTGGTTTAGAGGCAAGAGATGGATGTCTCTCAAGGTTGCACAACCTGGTTTCAAACTTGCCATTCCTCCTGCTTCAGCCTCTCAAATAGCTAGGGCTCCCTTTATTCAAATATCCACAGAGGATCCTTTGGCCACCTCAAGCTCTCATTTCATTTTTATCCTTTCACTGATGTTTAAAATGGTCAAATAGTGTCTGTTTCCACCAATGCATTGGTGGAAACAAATACATGCTTACTGTAAAAAAAAAAATCTCAAAAATATTTTCCTATAACAATATTTATATAGCAAATTATACACGCTAGGTGCAATTTTAATTCCCTTATGACATAAATTTATTTGATCCTTACAATCCCCAACAGTCGTAAAAATATATAAAGTGAAATGTAGTATAACTCTACTTCCCCAAAATAATTTGTTTTGTTATCTGTTTCTTTTTCTATGTGCATATTAATATTGTGTATGTAATTTAAAAGCAAGCATCACAGCTGGGCGTGGTGGCGTACATCTATAATCCCAGCACTTGGGAGTATGAGGCAGGAGGATCAGTGAGAGTTCGAGACCAGCCTGGGCTACAAAAGTGAGCTCAAGGCCAGCCTGAACTGCAGAGTGAGATCCTGTCTCAAAAAGACCAAAATAAGTAAATAAATAAAAACAAGCATCGGGACTGGGGAGATAGCTCTGCAGTTTAAGCACCTTTTTGGCAAGTGTAAGTACTGCATGCCATGTAGTCGCTGCACCTAGCCAGCCACCGAAATTTCTGGGGAGGCTGAGACAGAAGGATCACTGTGAGTCTGAGCTGCATAGCAAGACCCTGTACCAAATAAATATTTTTAAAAAATAAATACAAGGGGCTGGGGAGATAGCTCCATGTCACAAATGCCTACCTGGCAAGTGCGAGGTCGTGAGTTCCGACCCCAGTACCGTCAAAAGAAAAAAGTGACTCAATTTGGGCCGCTGAGATGGTCCAGTGGTCTAAAGAGCCTGCTTAGGCAAGCTTAGGCAACTGCAGGGACTGCGGCTCAAACCCAGCACCACGTGCCGCGCCAGCCCCACCCCCAGGGCAGGCTGAGCTGGCCATACTACAAATAAATGAAGTTTAAGAAAAATAAAATAAATTTTTTAAAAAAATAAATTAATACAAGCATCATCTGCAGTTTGCTCCTTTCATTTTTTTCCATGATGGTACATGTAAAACTATTACTGCAATAATCATATTAATTTTTTAATCTACAGATAAAGTATTTCATTTTCCAAAGGCGCCAGTATTTAATAAGTACCAGTGTATTTTGTGTGTGTGTGTGTTTTTGAGACAAGATCTCACTATGCAGTTCAGGCTGACCTTAAACTCACTTTAACAGCCCAGGCTGGAGGGCTGGTGAGATGGCTCAGCAGTCTAAAGCACCTGCTTAGGAAAGCTTAGGCAACCTCAGGGACCGTGGTTCGATCCCCGGCACCACATGCTGCACAGGCTGAGCCGGCCATAATATAAATAAATAAATAAATAAAATAAAATTAAAAAAACAAAATAGCCCAGGCTGGTCTTGAACTCACACTGATCCTCCTGCCTCAGCCTCCCAAGTGCTGGGACTACAGGTGCGTGCCACCACACCCCGCAGTACCAGTGGATACTGTAGTACTTTCCAACATACATTATTATAAAAAATGTTGCAATGAAAATTCTGTTGTGTACATTTTTGCTTACCTATAAAAATTATGTTTAGGCGTGGTACACATGTCTATAATCCCAGCACTCAGGAGGCTGAGGAAGGAGGATCATTACCAGTTTAAGACCAAACTGGGCTACGAAATGAGCTCAAGGCTAGCCTAAATTGCATAGCAAGACTCTGTCTTAAAAAGACCAAAAAAGAAAAATAGAAAAAGGAAATGACGTATACATATTTTTTAAATGGCATTGCTGAACACTGTGAGTCAAAAACCAGGACACATGTAATTAGAATGGTCAAATTCCAGAACACTGACAACACCAAATGCTGGACAGGATGTGGAGCAAAAGGAATTCTTTCTTATATTGTGGTGAGTGTAAAATGGCACTGTCACTTTCGAAAACCCTCGGGCAGTTTCTTACAAAACTATACTTGCAGCTAGGTGTGTAGCTCAATGATTACATAGCAACCATGAGGTCTTGTGTCCAATCTCCAGCACAATAAATAAAAATAAAAAACAGTAAACGTGCTATTATCATATGATCCAGCAGTTGCTCTCATTTGTATTTACCCAAAGGGAGTGAAAATTTTTGTCCACACAAAAGCCTCTACTAAATATTTATTGACAAGGAGCTTTATTCATGATTGCCAAAATTTAGGGGAAACCAAGATCTTCACTGTATAATGAAAACATAAATGATATTAAATTAATACAGTGCACTATTAATAAGATGTACAGTTGAGCATGTTTGGGCTGACAAGATACCTCAGCAGTCTAAAGCGCCTGCTTAGGCAAGCTTAGGCAACTGCAGGGACCGCAGTTCCATCCCTGGCCCACATGCTGCGCCAGCCCCACCCCCAGGGCAGGCTGAGCTAGCCATAACATTAAAAAAAAAAAAAAAACAGTTGAGCATGCTCATAAATCTCTCTCTAATCCCAGTGCTCAGGGAGGCTGAGGCAGGACTGCAAAGATCAGCTCAGCCAGGGCAACTTAGTGACTTGGTGAGAACCTGTCTCAAAAAATAAAAAATAACTTGCATGGTGACCTATGCCTATAATTCCAGCACTCAGAGAGCCAAGGCAGGAGGATCACCGTAAGTTCAAGGCCATCCTGCACTACATAGTGAGTTCAAAGCCATTTGAAATGAAAATAAAAAGAGTTATGGCCGCAGTCACTGGGTTTGATCTCTAGTACCACAAAAACATAAACAGTCCTTATCCTATATTTATATTTATTTGGCACAGTATCTCACTACACAGCTCAGACTCATAGTGATACTCCCGTCTCAGCCTCCCCAGAATGGACTGGGATTACAGGCCTGCACCACCACGCCTGGTTTTGGTGGATGGTTCAACATGGATGCGAGCATAGCCATGCAGTACCAGGGATTGAACCTGGGTCCTTGTGCCTGCCAGGCAGGCACTTAGACTGCTGAGCTATCTCCCGAACCCTGATGGTTCACTTTATAGTCTTTGGACTTTAGGATGGGAGTCATGTAGTGATATGCATTCTATGAAACTGTATGGAAATTTTTGAATTTTGATCTTTTCCCAGGCTACTGATACACGTAGGCCCATTTCTCCCAATGCTAGGCAGAGCTCAAGGCAAACGGCAGGGTTACGAGGAAAGACAACAGACGCTACAGTGTACTATCTGCTAAGCCATGAGAGTAGGCATAGTAAATATAATTTCTATTTATGATATTTTCAATTTATCATGGGCTATCAGGGTGTAACTTCATCATAGTTAGAGGAGGAGATATACGCGGGCTGAACGAAAAAAATTCAATTTTCTTCAAGGGGGAATCATTACCTGGGAAGGTATGTTGGGCTGAACAATAGCCACCCAAAGACACCTATATTCTAATCCCTGGAGTTTGTAATGCTATCTTATAGGACAAAAGGGACTTTGCACATGTTTAAGGATTTTAAAGTGGAGAAGATTTTCTGAATTCTCAGGGCTGGAATAAATGTAATCACTAATATCTTTTTAAGAAGATTTGACCATAGAAGGAAAGGAAATATGACCACTGAAGCAAGAGACTGAAGTGATGCAAAGGCATGCAGGAAGATATTGGAAGCTGGAAAGGCAAGGGGCAGATTTTCCCCTGCCCCCAGAAAGCAGCACTGTGCTGACACTTTCTCTTTATTTTGGACAGAGGCTCACTATGTAGCCCAGACTGGTCTTGAACTTGCAGCAATCCTGCCTCAGCATGCCAAGTGCTGGGCTTACAAACATAAGCCACTACGGCTGGCTAATATCTCTACTTTTGATCACTGAAACTGGCCTCTAGACCATGAAAGAATAAATCTATGGTGTTTTAACTATAAAGTTTACATGCTGGCCAAATAGCTCAGCGGATTAAAGTGTCTACAAGCAGGCACAAGGGGGGTGGAGGGATTTGGATCTCTGGGCCTATCGAGGAGGCCCCGCCCCCAGGGCAAGCTGAGCCGGCAATTAAGCCTGGGTGTGGTGGCTGGGTGTGACCCCAGCTCGAGAGGCTGCAAGGTGGATCACTACAAGTCCAATCTACTAGACCCTGAACACCCTGTAGACCCTCCCCCGCCCAAAAAATAATAATAAACCACCAAGTTCATCGTGATTATTACAGCAAACATAGGCAATTAATACATGAGTTTGTCCAAAGAAAAAGGTTGACCTTGGTTCTAAAGGATAAATAAGGGGGCCAGTGATAGCTCAGCGGTCTAAAGCGCCTCCTTAGGCAAGCTCAGGCAAGCTTAGGCAAGCTTAGGCAAGCTTAGGCAACCGCAGGAACTGCGGTTTGGACCCCCCGGCACCACATGCTGCGCCAGCACCACCCCAGGGCAGGCTGAGCGAGCCATAACATAAATAAATAAAGTTAAAGGATAAATTAAGAATACACTGAACAGGGGCCAGCGAGATGGTTCAGTGGTCTAAAGCGCCTGCTTAGGAAAGCTCAGGCAATTGCAGGGACTGCGGTTCGATCCCCGGCACCACATGCTGCGCCAGCCCCCACCACCAGGGCAGGCTAAGCCAGCCACAAAATAAATAAAATAAAGAAACAAACAAACACAACAAGCAAACAAATAAATAAATAAAAAAAATTAAAAAAAAAAAAGAATACACTGAACAGTTAAGAAAGAGTCTAAGGCTCAACACTCCTTTTCTCTCACTTTGCAGTGCTGCAAGACAGGAAATTGGACTATAACATCTATGGTTTTTCATTCCGAGCTATGGGAAGAAGTCTTATTCTGTTGTTTGTTTGGTTTTTTTTGGCAGAACCCTAGATTGAACTCAGGCCCTTGTGCTTGCCAGGCAAGTGCTTATTCTACTGAGCTATCTCCCCAGCCCCAAAATAATATTCCTTTTTTTTTTTTTATTATGGCTGGCTTAGCCTGCCATGGGGGTTGGGCTGGCACAGCCAGGGATCGAACCGTGGTAACCCTGCAGTTGCCTAAGCTTGCCTATGCAGGTACTTTAGACTGCTAAGCCATCTTACCAGCCCCTTGAGCTTTGGGAAGAAGTCTTATTCCTCAGCAGCAAGAATTGAAGATTACCAACAGACATTAATGCTCTTCCCTTTGCCTTCCGCTGGCTTTGTAGTTTGAAACTTATTCTTTGTTTTTACAAAATTTGTTACACCCTCACCTGCCTGGCAAGTGCAAGGTCCCGAGTTTGATCCCTAGCACAAAAAAAAAAGTTAAACCTGGGAAAAAAGATAAGAAATTTTCCAGGGGGCCAGCGGGTTAGCTCAGTTGTTTCAGCTCCTGCTGTCAGATGCAGGGGACTGAGGTTT
Organism: Capromys pilorides; assembly: GCA_004027915.1. Lineage (NCBI taxonomy): Eukaryota > Metazoa > Chordata > Mammalia > Rodentia > Capromyidae > Capromys > Capromys pilorides. The sequence continues at coordinate 17,582 of PVKN010016053.1, forward strand.
GATGCCCAGGACTGCATGCCTTACCAGACCCACACTTAAGGCAGCCTGAGCCAGAAAGAAAAAAAAAAAAATTCTCCAAGCAGAAAGAGGACATTCTTTTATTTTATTTTTTCAATTTTTTATTCAGAGGACAGGCTTAAGAAGTAAATTAGAGGGGAGAAAAAGAAAGAAGTAAATGAGAGAGATGGGCCTGCTGGTGCATGCCTGTGCTGGGAAGGCTGAGACAGGAGGATCACTACCAGTGTGAGCCACATAGTGAGACTCTGTACCAAAATATGTTTAAAAATAAATAAATAGAAGTAAATGAAAAAATAGGAAAAGAATCCAATCTCTGATTTTTTTTCTGTTTTTACTTTAACATTTTTTAAAAATTTTATTTATTTGCCAGGCACAGTGGCACATGCCTGTAATCCCAGCACTTGGGAGGCTGAGGCAAGAGGATCAGTGCATGTTTGAGACCAGCCTGGGCTACAAAAGTGAACTCAAGGCCAGCCTGAACTTCATAGTGGGACCCTGTCTCAAAAAGACAAAAAAAAA
>PVKN010016054.1:0-18084 GCA_004027915.1 Capromys pilorides
AACAGAACAGCAAAAATCAACAGTCCAATCATCCAAGATATACTATATATATTCATATATAATTTACTCTTCTTTCTTTTTTCTTTTCTCCTTTTTCTCATCCTAGTTGTTCCTTCCCTTTGAATAGTTTCTTTCCCTTTCATAATATCTAAAATACATTTTGGATTTTATAATGTTTTATAGTGAAGACTCAAAATAAAATGTCACATCTCTTTTATTTTCTTCTTGATGGGAACTTCTAATCCACTAGCTTTACACCTTTCATGTAAGAGCTACATATTGTAGCAAACTCACACTTCATATTAAGTATGAATAGAACAGAGTCAACAACCAAAGGATACCACTGAGGTCCTATACTTCCTCCAGCTGTGCCTGCCACCGTAATTCTCCCCATCATTTAGGAAAGCCATTGGCCATCTTTTAGATTGTTCATCTGTTTACTCAGTTACTGCAACATAGTTGCAGTCAGAAAAATTAGAAACAATTCAGATGATGCTCAGTCATAGAACAGTGGGACAGTTTGCTTGATTTTACACACACAGAGTGAATGAGCAAGCTAGAGAGAGAGAGAGAGAGATGCATCTGCATGTATGTACATTCTGTATTGGTCAGGGTTTTACTTAGAGGAACAGAAAGATATAAGGAATGGATATTAACACAAAATATACAATATATAAGGAGTTATAAGATTGGCTTGCAATATTCAGCCACAGAGTCAGATGAGTAAGCGTGCAGAGGGTGTCTGCATGCTCCGATGCTCCGGACTGGAGAATTCAGTCCCGAGGTCTGTAAGTCTCTATCCGTTGGCTGATGGATCTGCGATAGAAGACTGAAGTGTCTGTGATGGACACTGAAGAGTCTGCAACGGATGGCAAAAGATCCAAGCTGGAGGCTGAAGAGTCTGCGCTGCAAGCCAGACAATGAAGTCCAGGCTGAATGCGAAGACTGAAGCTTCTCCGAGGAAGTGACATTGTGACTCCTTCCTCAGCACTTTAAAAGGTCTCTGTGCTCAGTCACTCTGATGTGGGCCCATTGTGCCCTAGGATGGAACCAATCATACCCCAGCATGGGCCCTTGATCCCGCTCTAGGGAAGAGTCAATCATATCTTACACAGGCCCTGATCCTGCTCCAGGGAGGAACCAATTGTACCCCGGGGGAAGGACTCCCACTAACAGGGAGCCAAGCCGCTGAGTCATCCAGGCAAGTTGACACACCGTATCAACCACCACACCCACTTAAAAATAACTAACTGAAAATGTGTGCAACTATATGGATTAACCTTAGTAATATAATGCAGCATCAAATGCAAAATAATAAAAAAAGGAAAATTAAAAAACAATTCCCAGAAGGTCACATATAGACTGTTCCCCTATTTATATTTTTTCAAAACAAATTCAGCTAAGTAATGTATTGCTTGGACATGTATGAATCATAAAACTGTAGCAGCAAAGCAAGAAAGCAAGACAATGCTAAGCATAGAATTCAAGAATTCTTCTGAAGGAGAAGGGGCAGGATGAGCACATGGTGGGTGGGTTTGTATCCTTGGTAATAGGCTCAGGTTTGGGCAACAGGTTTGCAATTGATTTTCATTTCATTAAAAAATAAGGACATTTGCACCTACAGACATGAATAAAAGAGATTGAAGAAAAATCTTTGTGACAGAACTGACTAAGATTTGCTTTATAAAGGTATGGTGAGTAGCTGAGTATTTTTCTGAGCTTTTGCTTTATTGGAATATTTATTCTGCTTTTAGATAAAATTTATATTGGCAGAGTTTAACATACTAATAACTTTTGTTTCCAACTAACATACTTCCTGAGACTGAAATTGTGATTTTTATTCATAAGGAAACATTCTAAGCTCTTCAGTCTGAAAAATCATTTTGATAGTGAATAAATGACATGAAATACAACTTCCTGGAACAGTTCTGCCTTCTCCAGAAAGCACGTGTAAAAGCAAAAGCGAATGAAACATGGCCCTGCTCCAGACTTCCTCCTGGCCTCATTGCTTTACCTGACTCCCTTCCCCTACAGTAATAGAACCAAATGAATAACTTTTTACCTCTCTGGATAGACCTACAGTGTGTAAAATCTCTATTTTTTTTATCTTATATTTATTTAAAAAGAAACACACCATGAAGAATGTAGGACAAAGAAGATCTCAAAACATGACTATAAGGAGCCCAGGATATACCTCAGTGGCATGGGCGCCTGCTTGGCAAGCATAAGGTCCTGCGTTCTATCCTTCGTACTGCTAAATAAATAAATACATACATCTAACTATAGATGTTGTTTATGAAAAATTAGTATCAAAACATATGTATAATAATAATGAAACATAAAATGTGCAAAGTATGTACACATTACTTGATTATTGATATCTGTGGCATATTAATGTTAATATTTGTTGTATATGGCTCTTAACTTGCACTAACCTGAACCTCTTTGTGCATAACGTACCTCTTTGCACTAATCTGTACCTCTTTGCACATAATGCTTCTTCACTTACAACAATGACAAAAGTTGTAGCTTTAAAACAAACCTTTTAGTAAAATGAATGCCTTCATACGAGATAAATAGGTAATAATAGCACAAGTACGTTTAAAATAGACAAAGTTATCAAGGAAATAAATGAATGGCTGAAATGTAAAAAAATACTATCCTGGTGTAAGTTACATTCCTATCCCTCCTTTAAAACAAAACTATGCACTTGTAGGCCTCTTATAACTAAATTAACTTGATAGCCCACTTACTGAAGTATAATTAACTTTTCCCAAATTCTACCTTGCGGAACTAGATGTTGGAGAGCCAGCTCTCACCATGGATCTTTCAGTTGAAAGATAGGTTACTCAAGATGGGCAGGTAGTCTACGTGTCCCAGCTCAGCAAGGCATAACTCTACAAGAAAAGAGAACCCATTCTTTGAGTAACAGCAACCATGGCAGGAGCTGATGTTTCAACTCCAACTACAGAAAGCAAAATTCTGAAAGAGGGCAGTAGTGTGTGCAAGTACTTGGGGAAGAGTAGGTGTAAGGTGGGCTGTCAGGAGAACTAAATATAGCAGAGTTGTACACAGCAAGAAATGAAGCTGAAAAGAAAAAGTAAATGAAAGATTATGAAAGACCTTGTCTCTGTATCTCAGTGTTTGCTTGGAGGAAACAGAAATGTTTTCTAAGACTCTCCTAGAGAACCAATATGTGGCATCCAGTAACAGCACACACTAGTGAATTTCCCTGCATGACAGAGTGGCTGCAGGAGGCCTTTAATAAGTTTAGGACTGAGAAAAAGGAACACATTATAAGGCAATGGTGGTAAACCTGTGGTGCACGTATCACATCAGGCTGTTATCACATAAACCTCTAAAAAATGTTCGCCACTACTATTCTAAGAAATCTGGATTTCATTCTGTAGTTAACCAGGAAGCATAAAGTATATTGACATGCTTGCATTTGCATTTTAGATGGAGATACTTGGAGACGTGCGATTAAATTGAAGTCAAGAAAAGGAGACTAAGAGCCTCCACAGGGATGAAATAGGGAAATGATGATGATACATGTAAGGGCAGTGGCAGTAGGGGAAGGAGAGACTGGAGAAGAATAAAATCAGGGGCTAAGATTCCTGATAATGTCAGAGGACTGGTGTTCTTCTGAGCTCTGCTGCTGCAGACATGCATTTCTGGACAGGTTGAAAAGGATGGCCTCAGTGACTTGGCTTTCGTGAAGGGGGAGATGGGAAGTAGGGAGGTGGTTTGGGAGATTGAAGGGTTAGTTGCTGCCTCTTCCTGAATATTTCTGTGTGGTCCCAGAATCTGCAAAGTAGAACCACTCACTACCTCCACTTTCATTAGTGTGAAAGTTGTCTAATTATTTTCAAACACTTCCTGTATGATTGTAACGTATAACCTTGACTGTCCTCCCAAATAGGATGTAAATTTATTAACACCCCTTAGTCTGTTGCCTGCAACTATATATTTTGGCTGCCTCCCAAGTCTTTAATTCCTTTATTGATGCATTTCACAATGATTGTTGCTTCCAATTAAAAGCTTTCTGCAATCTCTGAGTTTTTAGAATACTGTCTGTTTCTCTCATGCATTCTTTCATTAAGTTTTATTTTCTCAGCTTCACACATATTTCTGTATGAGGTAAAGAATTTTAAATAGATACCAGAACCTAAGCACCAGAGGTAGAGATGGGAGACAACTGTGATCACAGTAATGTTATTTTAATTGCAATTTAAAGCCAAAAGGCAAAGACTTAGTGAAGAACTGTTTTCATTACAGTTGTTCCATGCATGAAATGAACCATTACACACTGGAAAATAAGAAATCATTCCAGAGTGGCTTAGTTATAACAAACAAAATGAGTTCCAACAAGCTGTTTTAGTCCCATGGCCAAAAATTCCATTCTGTTGGTATTTAAGATTTTTTTCTAATATGGCATTATATGTTGAAATGTTATTTAATGTTGTGCTCTCTTTCTATAACATATTTGCATTGAATAATGAGAGAAATGACCAGCTGGTCTCTAGCAGTTACAAAGCCCTTTATTGGAGGCAACAGGATGATAGCAGATGGAAATTTTATGTTGAAGTCTCACTCTCACTAAGAATAGATTTGCAGCACCTTGTTGAAAGGAAATATACCTTAGTCTATGAGAATGATGGTAAGGCTGCTTATGGAGATATTAATTCACCTTTTGGTCTCAAAGCACTTTTCTCTTTAAAATAGGAAAAGGTTTTGGTAGAGTATATTTGAGTTGTAAGCTGTGAAAGTTGAGGTTAGTTGTCAACTTGATTGGTTTAGTTCCCACATAGAGGATTAATGATGTACTCTCCTGAGTGCATCTGCGTGGGTCATGGAGTTGTGACATTGAGTGCTATATCTAGTCTTGGGCTTCTCCTTCTGTGGCACTGATCTTCTGCCTGGCTCACAGGGGCTAAGCAACTTTATCCCACCACACCTTCCAATCCATGGCATTCTTGCCTTGGAGCCTCCTGGCCCGAGACTAAACTGTGGCAGACCTCCTGGGAAAATTGCATTAAAAGAGGAGAAATTGTCCCCATTTTGGCTGAGCCTGTCCCTGTTTCCACGTATTGAGATGTACAGAGCTGGCTAGGACTTTTCTTTATCCCATCCATTGGTTCTAAGAAATGCATATTGGTCCAGCCAACATGCTGGTGATAGTCTTTGAAGATGTAACTGTGTTTCCCCTAGAAAACCCCACATGCTGCTCCCTGGCTCCCCCATGTGAGCCAGACTGAGAACAGATGAAGAGCCAATGCTCCATGCTGCTGGCCAGAATCAAGTTTTGAAATAAAAGATATTACTCCCTGGGTCTGGAAACATTACAGTTTAGAGCTGAAACACTGACTCCAAAATATTAGGTATGATCTCAGTTGTGTAATGTAGATTACTCTTTCTGCATATCCTTCTCTCTGCATATTGAAGAGGTAAATGTAAACCTCTCAGCTATCCCAGTTCACAGTACTCACCTTCTTCATGTCATTCACACAGTCACTTATCCTCAGGTCACTCATTTCTTCATGAATGAGTAAAACCTGGATTCAGCCTTGAGTCGAGGCCTTTGTTCCAGATAGCCACCATCATGCCTTGACTCAGGACCCCTTGTCTCCCCAGAAGTATAAAAATGCCTCAGTGCCTTTATACTTGCCTTGGACAGCACTGGGTGTGGTATATTGGAATTAACTCACTGGGCTTCTAGCAATTTATCCATGGCATTATAAGTATAAACCTCCCAGAAAGAGATAAGGACCAGGAATAGCTCTCTATACTAACCCTAGAACCAAATTAACTCTCACCTCTTTTAAATGAGACATGGCAGATGTTTCATTCTGGTAAGCAGAAAATCTGCTGAAACTGAAAATTCATACCAAAAAGTAGTGTCTTTGCTATGACTATAGAAAACCTTTGGAAAGGTTTGGAGATGCATAATAAAGAAGCCCTAATATGTTGTAAGCAGAGTTTATCAGAGATTCTGGCCAGAGTCTAGAAGACCAAAATGCTGACTGAACAATAAATGCTGTTCCCATGTTGTTTTAGTCAAATATGAGGAGTAAATTAGGAATTAGACTACAAACCATGCATGTTAATCCTGGCAAAGAACTCAGCTACATTATCCTACAGCCTAAAACTGTGTAAGCTTGAATTTAAAGGTAGCAGACTAACCGATCTGGTGAAGGAAATTTCCAAGTAGCACATGGTCTAGACTGCTTCATGGGTTACTGTTGAAGCCTTTTAACCAGACTTATAGTCACTGAGAAGGGAAAAAAATAACAGAAAAACTTGAAACAATTAAAATAGAGCTCTAAAAGAAACATGTGCTGCAGAGCTGGTATCTCATATCTATAGTCTTAGTACTCTGGGAGTTGAGGTAGAAGATCGCAAGTACATGCCCAACCTGGGCAAACTGAAACTTGCTTGTTGAATTTTACAGAGATTCATAGCTACATATTTACTTTGAGTCTCAAAGGATATATTAACTTGAACATCTATGCAATGTTGGAAGAGTTGGAACTTTGTGAAAAGGACTAACACATGTTGGGTTGTAGGCGGTACAGCTGCACCATGTGCAGCAGAATTATTAACTTTTTATTGTGTATGTTTAAGAAGATATGTTTGGGCATCAAGTTGACAAAGAGCAAAAATGTGGCAATTAAATTTAATCATCAACTTGTTTGTCTTGGAAACCACCTAGGGGATTAGGAAAACCCATTTTGGAGAGAATTCTTGTCATAGAAATGTGAAGTTTTGTGTTGTATCTGGTTCCTGGCTTCTTCCTCTGCTTTCTAGGTGCAAGAATTGAGCTGCTCTCCCTGACCACAACCTTCTACCATGATGTTTCTGCCTTGCTAAAAAAAAAATGTAAACTGAAACCTCTGAAATTGTGAGCAAGATGTATCTTTCTTCTTTAAACTGTACAGTTTTTGGACTTGCCCAAACTGGAAATTGGTCCTATGCATGAGGACAAGATGAAGTCTCATTTCTTAAAGCAGTCAAACTAACTCCATCTTGAAAAGAAGCATCCTGAATGGTCAATGTCAGCTATTAGTAGCTAGGCAACTTTATGTCCGATGATGCTAACTTTGCAAAGGTATAAATAAATGTTCCTACTGTTGTTCTGGGGTCCTTTGCCAATCACTCATGAGCCACCCCCGACCTAGTTCTTGTCTTGCTGTCTATTTTTTCCTCATTGCTGCCACCACTACTCTCTGAGGTATCTAAGACACCAATGAGTGGCATTTCAGGCCAGAACAGGTATCCTTGGTAAGAGATATGTAGGCAACAAGAATACGGTATGAGTGCACACATAAGGGAAGGGAAATGAATCAGTTAGAGACAGTATTCAGTGCAGTCATACACTGATACGGCACATCATGTGTAAAGCATGTGAATAGAGACTCACTAGGGACAGAAAGGAGTTCACCAAGCCAGAGAGATAAACAAGCTTGAGGAGAAATCTAAAGAGAAAGATAGAATTACTAATAGTTAACAATGGGAAAAATAGTCTCAAGAATCACAGAGGTATATGTATGTAAAAGTAGTTTGGGCCTGCTTGATTCCTATATTAACTCTTCCTTTCTAGACTCTGATTTGAGTTTTACAACCACAGAGGATTTGATTCAGGGTGCTCCTTTAAAATCAAGTCCCAAACTTGAACAGGACAAGAAGGGTGAAATAAAGGTACAGCAGAGCTTGAAAACTTTAGCTTTGTTCAGATAAAAAGCAGAAACTATTTTAAATTGCAAATGGCTGGTTATATGTAGCCCATTGGTGACACTGTGGGAAGGGCACTGGCTGGGTTCAGGGAGGGCCCAGTGTTCCACTCCTAGGCAGACCCAGCTGGGATTCCTCAGCTGCCTGCATATCTGCATGTCTGATGCAGCCATGGTGGTTGGTGTACGTCACCAACTACAGTCCTGTGTACCTGGGGATAAGTAGGAGGTTCATGATTATGGAACATTGTATCCTGAGCATTCACTATGTGCATGGCTGCCACGGAAAATTTGTTCAGTATCTATAGTTAAAATCTTGGCAAAAGCAACACATCCAGCCATCAGAGCCACAGTGACAACCAGTGTACACAGTGGAAGTGGCTGCAAAACCCTAGTTCCCATGAAACTTGGGGAGGGGACATTTGGACAAGGCAGCCCAATCCAAGTACAAACAGCCTATCCAAGCCCAAAGCAGCAAGCAGAGGCAGAACCCCAATACAAAGAAGTCTGCAGGTTTTGCTCTATGTTATCAAGGCAGAATATACAGGGGAAATCAGGATTATAGCTCCATCCACTCAAAACAAATCACTCCACACTCTTCTATTACTCAACTGCTCCATCTTTGCTTGACAAAATTTTGAAATTATGAATAATTATAGAGAGGATATTTTGGATAAAAATAGAAATTAATCATTAAAATGAAAAAAATTAAAGGGCTTTCACATACAAGTGTGGATGACCTCCAAGTAATACAACTACAGGTCTGTAGGAACAAAGGTGCTGGACTGCTATCTTGGTGGGACACCAATGGCCATTCTGCTAGAAATAGAGGCTCACAGAAAAGCAATAAATAGGTCTGAGTATATAGCTCAGTGGCATAGCACCTGCCTGATAAGTACAAAGTCATGAATTCAAATCCTACTACAAAAATAAAAATGAAAATAATTTCTGTCACAATTGACACTAAAAGAAAAGGTTTTATATTTTCCCTTTAAGGTGGATAATTTAAAAGGCTGATTCCATTCTCAAACTAAAAAGTTTGTCGTTAGTTTAAAAAAACCATATTAGGGAAGGGGAGATAGCTCAGTAGAATAAGCTCTTTCTTGGCAAGTGCAAAGACCTAATCTCAATCTTCAGTACAATAAATAAATAAATACATACATACATACATACATACATACATACATACATACCATATTTCCTAAGATTTATAATAATGGGCATATTTTAAAAGATTAAAGTTCTTATGATTCCTAATAAGGTTGATTGCCTGTTTTACAGTCAATTAAATTGGTATAAAAAATCTTTGATGCTTTACCAACAGATATAAAGGTTTTGAACACAACCTGAAAGTTGTGAGACTTAAACATTTGCTTGATTTTGACATTCCATTTGAATAATAGGTACAAGTTATGATAATATCAGTGAACTTATTCTATTGTTATGTTTATTTTGCTCCAAACTGTTTGCATTAACCCCAAATGATTTTCAGTCTTTACTTGGTAATATTAATTATCTCCATCCAGATTTTAGGCTACTTTCTCTGTTGTTATTAACTGGCATCCTTCAGATAAGTTAAATTAATTTGCCTATATTTACAGATGAATCACATAAGGAAGACAGTGTGACAGCTCCCTCTTCCAAAATACAGGATAAAAACAGTTTTGGAGACCAAAATTTAGAGTAATGACTAACAGGATAGCCAGTATTTTGGCCCTAGTGCTCTGAGGTCAGTGAAAACTCAGGACATAAGAAAATACCTGCTGTGACACCCTGTAACTCAGTTGAGTCCCTGATTTTCTGATCAACTACACTAAGGTACCACAGAAGAAAGTGATCCTATGAAGCATAATGTTCTTAAGAAGAGTTACACGGGAAAAAAAAATTAGCAAGCTTTCACAGGAAGTAACTTGGTCAAGCAATAGCTATGACTCATCCAGATGGCTGACACTGGCAGAACTATGAGGTGCTATACATGGTTCCAAGGTAAATCCTGAGAAGATTTAACTGACCTTGACAGATAGCAAGAAGTTAAAATTGATTAATCCAGGACTCACTTTAACTTAGTCTTAAACATCCAGCAGAAAAGTGTAACCATGAGATGTAAAAAAAGCAATAACATAAGAATATACTAGCTATAAAAAGTTCAAATTACTAACAACTTCTGCCAGTTACAAGCTGTTCTGGTAACTCACTGCTGTTATGGTTTTTTGAGCTTTGTTGGATTAAATTGTTATATAAATTGTTACATACAGGTGCTCAAAATCTTTGGACAGGAATCAAGAATGAAAAGGTCTTCTACCAATTTCTCCAAACATAGCATATCCAAATGAAATGGAATGCCCATCATTCACACAGCACAACAATTGAGATAGATGTTGAGAGTCACAAACAGAAGTTACAACTTTGTCTTCTAGTGCTTAGTTCTCAGAAGTTTTGTTTGACTTTTTGCCCTTTTAAAAAACTACTCTTATTTTCAGATATCTTCATCTGTCTGCTCTTGAGATCAGTGAAGACAGGGTGGCCTAAGGATAACAGCAAGGGAGTAGTCCTGGAGCAAAAGCCACACAGTTGGGACTGATTCATGTCTGAACTTTAACCTCTTCCAGCGGTACGACCTTAGGCCAGCTCTTTAAAGTAAATCCCAGTGTCTTGCTTTGTATGAATCATATTTTCTTTTTTTGTGTGTATTGTGTTTTAACATCTTGGGTAGTCTTGTCGACCTGACAAGGATCTTTCGCTACAAGAATAGTGTATTATTCAGTCTCTTACTATAATGAAATGCTTGACACAATTATTTCTTTTTCAATTGCTTGGTTTTGAACCCAGGGTTCTATCCATGCTAGGCAAGTGCTCTACTACTGACCTATATCCCTAGCCAAATCAGTTAACTTATAAAGATTAGTTTATATAACTCATTGTTCTAAAGGTTCTAGTCCAAATTCGAGTTGTCCCATTGCTTTGGGCTTACAGAGAGGACACTGAATGGCAATAGTGGAAAATGATCAAGGTAGGAAAACACTCACATCATGAGCCAGAGAGAAAGATGAATATGGTTCCATAATGCCATTCAAGGGTGTACCTCAATGAGCCCAGGATCTTCCAAGAGGCCCCAGTTACTGAGGGTTTTATCACCTACCAGTATTGCAAACCTGGGAATTAAGGATTTAACATTTGGGCCTTTGGAAAGCACTATCTATATCTAAATAATAGTAGTTATTTAATCTCTAAAACTAATAAACACTTTTCATATTCAAATTAAATAATCATGGAGTTATAGTCTTCCTTTATCTAACTCATACAGTGTGGTGGATTAATTAATGATGAATTTAAGTGAGAACTCCCTGCTGAACTGATGTGGTTCAATGTGATTCAGGACATGAAAGACTCACCTGGGGATTATTGCCCATAAAAGGAGGATAGGACAGAAAGATTGATTGCTGCTGATTTCCTGGGAGAAGCTCTGTTGTGGCTGGATTTCCTGACATAAGCCCAGCTGCTCCTATTGTTAGTGGACCTCAGGTCCTCAGTGTCACTGGGATTGTTTGCTGTTCTTTTGCAGAAGCTCTGGTCTTCACCTTCGTCTTGACTGTTACTTATGGCTTCTAGTGTAGATCTCTTAGCCTTCTGACACAAATTCTTCACTTGACTTTCTAGTTTCCACCACTGGTCCTTGGGCCTATCCTCAATTTATTTATTTATTTATTTTATTTTATTTTTTTGCTGTACTGGGTATTGAACTTAGGACCTTGTGCTTGTCAGACAAGTGCTTATTCTACTGAGCTATCTCCCTGGCCCCTGTGTAGATTCTTGACATGGAATTTCATGAACTATCACTATGGATTCCAAGCCTTCATTTGAATACACTGGGCTTCTATTGGTGGACTTCTATTGGCTTCTCTTGGCTTTTTTTTCCTTTTTTTTTTTTTTTTTTTTTGGTCTCTTTGAGTCAGGGTCAAGCTGGCCTTGAATTCAATTTTGTAGCCCAGGCTGGTCTCAAGCTCATACCAATGGTCCTGCCTCAGCCTCCCAACTGATTGGCCTCTTCTGTATTTGATATTTTGGGTAAATATTATAAGATAATCCTATAAATTTGTGTCCTACATTAATTCTATTTTCTTTCAAATTGATTATAACATACACAAAGTCAATGTTTCCAATGTTATCAATCATTCTAGAATTATATGCCAAGCAACAAGACACTATCTTTAAATCCAAACTCAGTGGAATTATTAAAACTAACTGATCATAAACTATTCAAATTTTCCTGTCTGACATTTGCTGCAGACACCTAAAAGAGCCTTTAGCTTATTCTTTTCCTATATTCTTGCTTTCCTCTCTTGACCAAATCTAGTGTGGCCCTGTGTGGTCAGGAGGCATGCCCCATACTCTCGGAAAATATAAGTAATTAGTTCTTCTTCCAGTGACATTGATCTCTATAGGCCATCCCTCAATATGTCTATAACTTAAAATGTGTATACAAATGAGACAACATTGAAAATTCAGGATGCTAGTAATAGTTGCTTTCAAGAATGATTTAAAAAACTCAATAATGTGCATGTACATATAAAGTAGCACTTTATGAACAGTATTTTGTGTGTAGCAAGTGCTTAATTATTGCTAGCTGTTATGTTTAATAATCTTTAAAAACAACTTGTGAAAACTAAATCTTTTCGCATTGCTTTTCCAGTTTCATTAGTTCAAGAGGGTCTGGTGGCAGCATGTCAACATCAAAGGAATTACCTGGTTATAAATACTGGCTTCTTGGAATAAAAAAGTATTGGCTTCCTATTAATACTTTGTATCATAACCTAAACAAACAGTTCCTATTGTTGCAATTTAGTGGCCTGGCATGAATACATAAGTTTTGAAGTGACTAGAGAGTTAAGGCAGTTTAAAGATAGTTATTTTATCTCCTGTAATGTTCTTCAACTAGATAACTCCTCTAGGTGACTCTAGCCACTGCTAAATTCGCACCTGCCCACTTTGTCTAACGTGAGGGTGAATATCACATCCTCTGTTTGTTTTTAAGACTCAGAAATATATATGAACAATCTGAAAAACATCACATTTTGGGGTCTGTTTTCTCATTTTCAGTATGAACTACAAACTGGCCAATTCTGCTGCAATCAAAGGCATTCCTAACAATGTTTTCTGTTGAATTTTGTCCCTGATGTAGGTGCATAGTTTCTGTATTCAATTGCTGTATGGCACTAACTCTTTATTGTTTTATTTTATTTTTATTTTTGTAACTTTTTTTTGTTTGTTTATACAGGGTCCCAGTAGACAGCCTGGACTCATAGTGATGCTTCTGTTTTCAGCCTCCCCATCACCAGATGACAGATGTGCACCCCATGCCTGGCTCGGTTGCTGGCTCAGAGAACCCAGGCTAGGGGCGAGCCAGGCATGTGGTTCTGGGGACTGAATCCCAGACCTTGTGCTTGTGTAAGCAGGTGACTAGTCTACTGAGCTATCTTGCTGGCCCTGCATCCTAACTCTTTAGCTGGAGAGACATAAGACAGAAGCACAACAGGAAAACATAAAGCAATTCACTAAAAGGATGGGCTTTTTTTTCTAAAATAGTAACAACTACACAACATTTTTCATGTTAAAGACTAGTGATAGTTTATTTTCCCCACAGCTATAACAGAAATAAAAAAACTTACAAAAAACAAAAAACCATGAAAATATTCCTGAGAAATTAATGTATATCAGAATCACCTAGAGATTCTGATAATAACCTTAGTAAAATACACACTAGGTTATTCTATTTCTGGGGAGATGAAATAGATATGCTTTTGTGTTTGCTCCCAAATAGTACTGCTAAAAACATTCTCTCCCTCTCCCTCAACACTCTGAAACATTGAGGAAAGAAGGAAAGCAGACTAGCAAAGCATTTGAAGACTTGAAGAATGACAAACAATAGTGAGCTTTTTCTTTTTACCTCATTTATCCCAGATTTAAAAGAGAAGAAAAGAACAACTCCAAGATGCAAATTACATTGGACACCAAAAAGTCCAACAAAAAGAACAGGAAAAGGATACCTTAGTAAGACAGAAAGGCCTCAGAAGATGATAGCATCTAGCCTGATACCATGAACAAAAACAATGCTACTTTTACCAATCAGCAAAGTCTGCATAAGATGCCAGAGCCCCTCAGCTCTGTCAGGGCTAAGAAAGCATAAATACTGAACCTTATTTGTTCACCACTATAATGGCTAACTCCAAGTCAATTAACACCACCAGAACTTCCTGATGCCCCCTGCTCCTCACTAGTATTGAAACTCCCTTTCCTCTCCTGGCTGCAGTGGTAGCAAAGAAAGGCTAATGGAAATTTAAACTTTTAATCTACTGCCCAGCAGTAAAGAGACTAATGAGGCCATCCTCACAATAACCTCAGCTTGCAACATCCAACCCCTACCCAGTACTAACACTTCCTCCTTTAGCATTAGTGGAGGCAGAGTTGGGAACCTGAATTTCTCTAGTAGTAACATGGTGAAGTGCTGCTTCCTTTGTTCCTTCTATAGCACTGTCAGACAGAGCCAACTAAGCCAAAAGTATTAAATAAGATCCAGTCTAATAACATAATAAAAAACTCCAAGTTTCAATTGAAAATCACTTATTATATTGACAGAACAGTCTTTATCCAAATGGTAAAGAAAAAGACAAAATCAGTAGAAGCCACCATTGAAATGTTAGCTCTTTTTTTTTTTTCTTCTTGAAATGTTAGCTCTTTGAAATAGTGGACAAAGATGTTAAACCAGCCATCATAAAATAAATGGTTCAATAAGCAATTAAGCCACAGTAATAAATTGGTCAGTGACCAATTAAGCCATAATTATAAATAGGTCCTTGAGCAATTAAGGATATGCTTGAAACAACAAATGAAAAACCAGGAAGCCTTCCAAAGAAACAGAAAGACTCAGCAAAAGTAATAGAGCACATAGAGAAGTATCATACAGAAGTTTTGGGATTGAAAAATAAAACTTGAAAGCAAAATGCTAAATGGATAGAATAAATAGTACAATGAAGAAGGCAAAAGAAAGAATCAGTGAACTAGAAAATAGATCAATAGAAGTAACTCAGTTTGAACAATGCAGAGAAAACCTAATAACAAAAGCAAGCAAACAAAAAACTCAAAACTTTAGGAAGCATGGCATTATAACAAAAGATCTAATTATATCATTGACTTCTGGAGAGAACAGTACTTGAAGAAGGAATAACTAAATACTTCCCAACTATGGAAATAATTCAGTGCCTACAAAGAAATCTATCTCAAGGCAAATCATAGCTGAATTTCAGAAAATGAAGACAGGTGGTGTGTATCATCCAGCTAACAATGGTACCTTCCTTTGTGGGAAACACAATTTAAATGACTTCATATTTCCAATTAGAGATAAAAAGATCAGAAGAAAGTAGCACAATTGTGTTCAAGTATTTAGGGGAAAAATGTCATCCCAGAATCCTATCCCCCCAAAAATCTAGTCTTCAGAAAGTAAAAAGGACATGAATATATTTTCAGATGAAGGAAAACTAAGAGTTTGTTTCTGACTAACTTACAAAGAATAGCTAAAGGAAGTCCTCTGAAAAAGAAAGATGTTAACATAAGGAAAAAAAATCATGGAAGAATAAAGAAAAAAATAACAAACATATGGGTAAACACATTGAGTTTCTATCCGCATCCTGAGTTTAGTAAGTCTTGTTTCATGATTTAAGCAAAAACCATAGCACTTTTTGTGCTATGGATGTTATTTGAAATGTATGTAGAGTACTCGAACAATCTAGTCTTTCTACTGTGTTTTCACAGCACTCTAACATATAATTTCCTTAATAAGTACATTGAATGACCATCCAATGATGATTTAATAGATCATAATTCTAACATCACAGTTCAGTGGGAAAAGAAAAAAAATGAAAGCAATGAAAATGAGAAAGTTTTTTGCATCTTAAACTTAAAAAATTGCTAATATATATATATATATATATATATATATTACAAAATTATCTAAAAGCATACATTTTCTAAGACCTAGAATAGCAAAGACAATCCTGGGCAACAAAGATAACGCAGGAGGCATTACAACTCCTGACTTGAAGTTATACTACGAAGTTACTGTGATAGAATCAGCATGGTATAGGCAAAAAATAGATCTGAGGATCAATGGAATAGATTAGAAGATGGAGAAGCAAATAAAAGCACACTCAGCTACCTTATCTTCAACAAAGGGGCCAAACATGTTTATTGGAAGAAAGATAGACTCTTTAACAAATGGTGCTGGAAAAACTCGATTTCTACATACCAAACACTAAAACTTGACCTAGGTCTATTACCATGCACTAAACTAAAGTTAAAATGGATTAAAGATCTAAATATTAAAACAGAAACACTAAATCTCCAGGAAGAGAAAGTGGGAGAAAAATGAAGACATTGAAGTAGGTAAATAGTTCATGGACAAAAATCAAACTGCACATGTAACACTTGAAAGAATTAAAAACTGGGACCTCCTCTCACTGAGAAGCTTTTGCACATTAAAAAAAAAAAAAAAGTCACCAAAAGAGTGAAAGGACAACCCACAAATTTTGAAAAAATTTTAACTAATAAATATTCAGACAAAGGTTTTCTATCTAGAATGTATGAAGAACTAAAAAACATTAGGGTCTGAAAATTTAAAGACTGAATCCAGAAATGAGCAGCCAAGATGAACACACAGTTCTCAGAAGAGGAAATACTAGAAGCTAATAAATGCATGAAAAAATGTTCCATATCACTAGCCATCCATGAAATGCAAATTAAAATGCACTTAGATACCATCTCACCTCAGAAAGAATGGCTATCATGAAGAAATCAGCCAAAAACAAATGTTAGAGAGGCTGTGGGGAAAAAGGAACACTTCTTCACTGCTGGTGGAAATGCAGACTGGTACAAACATTATGGAAATCAGTGTGGAGAATCCTTTAAAAAACACTAGGACTGGAAATCTCATGCAATCCAGCTATCCCCCTACTGGGAATTTTTCCAAAATAACTGAAAACATCATATGAAAGTGAGGTTTGCGCACCTATATTTATAGCAGCACAGTTTGTGATAGTCAAATCTTAGAAACAACAAAATTCCCATCACCTGAAGAATTGTTGAAAAACATGTACTGATTTCATACAATGGAATATTACTCAGCTATAAAGAATGATAAACTCAAACCCTTCTTATATAAGTGGATGTATCTTGAACAGATAAACCAGACCTACATTTGTAAATATCATATTGTCTCCCTATTGTACGAACTCAAAGGAAGAAATAACAATGGACAGGTATAACACAGCTGAATGGAAATCAAGAACTTAAGGATTAAACAATGAATAGACAGCAAGCAAAAATGTGAGGAAACATGGCAGCGGCAAAACCATGCACTTATATACACAGGATGAATTAGACAATGGTCCTAAGAATCTCTAACAGTTTTTCCCCCAGTTTTATTGTAAATTAAGAATTTTGGACTTGCAAAGAGTTATTATGTGTAATCAGGCACTTTTCATACTTGAAATTTGTTTGTATGATATAAAAGTATTACTTTAAACAAAATGCAAGTAAAGGGGGCATTTATCAGTTTTGCTAATTTATAACAAAAAATTTCTTAGAGTTTGCTACAAATTCACTTTGTGTTCTATATATTACACTCAAAAATAATTTTTATAATTACATTATATGATAAAAGCCAACATAGTAGATGTGCAGAAATCTGCCACTGTCACAGGATAAGTCAATAAGTTAATGGCAATTTACCAAAAAAAGATTACAACACCCAATTCAGGTATCAATTAACCTCTTGCAATAACTTTTCACCATCTAGTTGAAATATTTATTTAGCATTTTGCCTGTCCTACTGAGCCACATGTCTTAGAAGTATATTAATGGTGGCTGATTGGATTCTATGTCTCTTATACCACTTTCTGACTCTATAGTCAATATAGCTAAAGTCATGCTAACAGCAACTATAGGTAACTTTTGCACACCAGAGAAGGGATCTGGTTTTTGCCCAGTTGAGATGGGAGAGGATTCTATGCTAGGATTCGTAACATATACTCTTTCATCATTTTACTTTCCCTCTAACAGGTTTTTGAAACTGAGGATAGCAATGTATTATACTAAAATAATGCTTGGAATACCTGTCATTCTGGTCTTTTAGATGTGTGTGGCTTCTAATGTCATATCAATTATTACTATATTCTCAAATAAATTTTTAACAGTAATAAAAGAGATAAGAGACAAGGAAAAAATTCCATACAACTGACCTGCTACAATTTTGTATATGGTTAGATTTCTAAATTTCTGTGTAAAAATGTGTAATTGTTTTTTT
>PVKN010016055.1:0-18106 GCA_004027915.1 Capromys pilorides
TCTTTATTTATTCATTTTGTGGCTGGCTCAGCCTGCCCTGGTGGTGGCACTGGCGCAGCATGTGGTGCCGGGGATCGAACTGCAGTCCCCGCAGTTGCCTGAGCCCTCCTAAGCAGGCGCTTTAGACCACTGAACCATCTCGCCGGCCCCTACAAATGGTTTTCTTGAGCCCACTTTACCTCCTAAAGCTTTAAGGGAATTATGGCCCTGTAGCCAAGGCCTCTGTGCGTAGGTACTCTGTGTCTCCTGTCGCTCTGCTGACAACAGGGCCAGGCAATATTAATATGTTTAATACACATAAAGAGAAGCTGAGTTTTATTTTTAATAAGCAGTGAAGTTTTATTTCAAAAAGGTTTAGTAATAGATATCATAAGTAATATTTTTCCTTAACAATCACTATCAAAAATTACCAAATGTACAATACACCTTGGACAATAATAGTACTCTTTTCTATAATCAGAGCTATGATATCTTTTGGAATAGGGCTGAAAACTCTAGTTTTAATTTTGTAAACGCCTTAAATGGGGAGCAAAAGCTGATTTTCCACAGCCATCAGATCTAAATCTGTGTTTCTGCTTTTGGAGGTTGCATGGAAGAGATCTGCGATACTGTGTTTGATTGAAATTTGGGCTGGCCAATGGAAACTGCGAGTATTCCATATTGTTTAACTCTGGACCCCTTCTTTAGTTTCTCTGAGATTGTAAGGGTTGGCCATGCTTATCAAGTTTGGAGCGGCATTCATTAGCCCTCCACATCTCAGACAAAGTCCTGGAACAGTCTTGCTATTCTTATCATCTCCTTTTTTTCTTTTTATTTTGTCCTTTTCTACAATCTTTTCTCATATGACCCATCTTTCCACACTTAAAACATTTGGTATGATTTTGTTTAAAAAAAGACTGTAAGGCAGCTGCCAATAAATTAGCTTTGTATGGCTCTGAACCAATATCAGCACAGACCTTAATATACTCTTCCAATGGTGTACCCTGTGCCTTTAAGGGACCCAGAGTCTTTTGACATTCAGTATTTGCATTCTCAAAAGACAAAGTCTGTAACAATAACTCTCTCAAATCTGGTGCTTTCACTGTTTTGAGTATAGCTTCCCTTAATCAGGAGACAATCTACATATAGCTCTTTATTAGATTAGAAAACCTTAGCAAATGACTTTTGAGCATCCCCTGGTCTTTCCACCTTTTCCCATGCTCTTAAGCAACAAATGTGAGTTTGCACAATAGCCACGTCATCATATTGCAATTGGGCTTGGATACCAAGCCAGGCCCCTGACCAATTGAGCTGACCTGATGAAACACTAACTGGGGAATTTTGTACCCTGTTAACGCTCTCTTGAATATCTGTTTCATCTTTCCACCAAGTTTTAAATTGCAAATATTGGCTTGGCTCTAAAATTGTATGGCACAAAACTTCCTAGTCATGAGGAATTAATCTATGTTCATTTGCTAATCCTTATATTAATCCAATCACAGGGGTTGAATGCATACCATAGGCCGCAACAGCCTGCTTTAAATCTTTAATAACCTTGAATCCCAGAGGTTGGTCTTCCCACTGTACCTAGCCTTGGGGAAATTGGGCATTTGGTGGGTGTTGTTGAGCCACCGCAGGAAAAATACCCAAAGGGACAGAATATGCTTTAGGATGTCTCTGTTTTCTCCTTTGCATAAGAGCCTGAGATCTCACACTTTTATAATTTTTATGGGGGTGTCCTCTCTTTCCTCATATTGAGGAGCAGAAGGATTAAAAGATGACAGTAGGGGCTGAATTTTTGTGAACTGAGATGGAGGAACTACAGAGGTAGAGACCTCCACTTTAGCAATCAACTTAGAAATCAACTGTGATAATTGCTTTACCTCAGCTCGCAGCTCACACACCTCATTCTTAGTTTCCTTTTGTTCTACATCCTCCAAATCCTCAGATTTGAGGGGGTGGTTTGGAATGCCATTAACGTCCTTTTAGGACTCATTTGTTAGATTCTTCCTGGCTATAAAACATCAAGAGATTTAAAGAACCGACACTCTTGGTATTCCTGGGAGCACCTTCATGTAGGAGGTCTTGAGAGGGTGCAACCTTATCATAATTATGCACCACAGAGGCCACTTGCTCTGTTTTTGTCCTTTTTGTTATGCTAGCATCTACATTTGAGAGCGAGGGAGGCAGAGGTCTTAAAAAGGTCTCATGTACAGATTTATATTTGTGTGGAGACTGCTCTTGAAGTTTAGCAATATCAGCATCTGAAGCTGACCTGCTTAAGTATTTCTTAGACTCTTCTGAGTCTGATTGTAATGGTTCCAAAGCTAAGGAAATTCAACTACAAAGAGGCCATGCATGAAGAGGAATTGGTTCCCCATTTTGGTGAGCACGACACAGCGCACTCATAACTTGCTTCAAAACTTTTAAGTTTAAAGCAGCCTTTCCCTTAGGCTGAAACCAATAACAATGCCTTTTTATAAGGGAAAGTAACTCCTTGAAATTCTTAGATTTCACTTTTACTCCCGCTTTTTGAGTAACATCCAAATAAGACAGACATACTCATTTTCTACTGAAGCGGAATTTCCCATTACTCTGAGCTTTTGCCAGTGGTCTCACTTACTCTGGGCATTCTTTTCTCACTCGATCAGGCTTCTCTTAACTCACCCCTGGTCATTTTCTGTGCCCCGTGTTGCGCACCACTTGTTGTATGCTGTGAATTGGTGCTAAAAGAAATGACAAGAAGATCTGATGAATATGCTTTAGAGGACTCACTGAGATTTGTCTCTCTCAAAGTGAGCCCAGAGCTGCAGAAACAGTTCACTTTTATTGAGGGCTAGAAGCAGGCTATGGAATATGGGAGAAACTACAGATTACAAATCATTATGTCTTCTACCATTTGCCTAACACTAGGTTCACATAGATGCTAACAGATAACCCAGGAGCAGGGGAGGTGATAACAATTAACATCCCAACCAAGAGGTCAATAAACAGGGTGCCAGCAAGAGAAGCTGCTATCTGCAGTCATAAATGCCAGCTCTCCAGGATCTACAACACACAGCAGCCCTCCCTGGGCTCTGCTTCTTGTTTCCTGCTTCTTCGAATATCAATTGGACTTCTCTCATATTTATATTACTATAAAAGTTAACATGTACCAGGCATTTGTGCACAGTGCTTTTGCACTTGGTAGATTGATTTGACCTTCTTTGTGTTATTTAAGAGCATTAGAGAACAAAACAGAAAGATGCAATGCAAAAAATGGAAAAAAATACTCCATATATCAGGAACCCAGAAAAAAGAAGGATAACAATTCTATTAGCAGACAATGAGAACTTCAAGCCAAGACTGCTCAAAAGAGATAAAGAAGGTCACTGCACATTTGTTAAGGGAAGGCTTCAAGAAGAAGGGATAATAATCATACATATGTGTGCACCAAATACTGGTGTACCTAACTATATAAAACAAATAATTACTCACTCAGTTGTAATTATTAGCTGAGCTTAACGCAGACTCGTGTTTCCTGTCCTGAGCATTTAACGCAGCACTTCCAGTGGACTTCCCTGTTAGGCTTTTAGACAGCATCCCATTCCTAGTTGAGCTTTGGGTGTTAGGGCGGAGGACAGACACATAGGAAAGAAGATGTTCAGCAGAATGGGAAGCGCATGCCTAGTCCCCAAGCAAAACAGCTTCAAAGATAATTAGTGATACTTCAGAACATTTGGACCCTGGAGGTACAGAGTATTAGAGTCCTTAACTTGCACACAAAATTTCATAAAAGGGAGCATATCTCAGTGAAGCAAGGCTGCAGCCTATCTCACTTCCTAATTAGGATGGAAGGTTTTGTAATGCTTTGTGACGTTTCAAGGCCCTGCTAAGTGTTGGTGCAGGATATTGCTACAGATGTGAAGAATATATATATATATATATATATATATATATATATATATATATATATACACAGACACCAAAAGCAGGTAGGCAGGTAATTCTGTTAGCAGACTGTAGATGTCACCATGGATTTATATATGACATGGCCCAATTCAGCAGCTACTACACCAGAAATAACAAAATATAAGCTAAAAACAAGCTCATCTCATAATGACTCAAAGATAATTAATGTATCATTGAGATATTTGAAGAGAAAACTTAACATAAAAGTGTTTTGATTCTAGTTTTATTACCAAAATGATAGACTTTTGTTATGGTTTATGTCTAGTTGTCCCCCCAAAGCCTCATGCAATCTTGGCGTGGGAACTTCTGGAGTTTGAGACTTGAGTCATGATCCCCTGGGATTATGTGTTTTAGTACTGATGGGATTATGGGTCTGAGTATTGCTGGGATTACTTGACTCTTGATCCATTGGGATTATGTGTTTTAGTACTGATGAGGTCATCGGTCCGAGTATGGCTGGGATTACTGGTGTGACCTAAGGTGGATAGGCTAAGGCAGAGAGCCTGAATGTAATATAAGGAGAGACAGAGAGACAGATGGTGGCTGTTGCTCTCTGGTGCCCTGGTTGGTTACCTCTGTTGCGATTGTTGCTGTTCCATCGCCATGAACTGGATGCTTTCTGCCCTGTTCCATTCAGCCTTGGGCAAGCCAAATATGGACTGAAACCTCCAGCAACTGTGAGCGAAATAAACCTTTCCTTCCTTCATTTTGAGTGTCGGGTATTTGTCCCAGCAATGAGTAAAAAGTAACTAAGATAACTTTTTAGTGAAATTTCAAAGAATCCTCTAGGCATGGTGTTCGCCCATTTAACTGCAGTACTTTGGAAGGCTGAGGAAAAATGATTACCAGGGTTTGACCCATTTTAACACATGTAGTTGGATCCTGTGTCAAAATTTAAATCTGGGGAATGGGATAGGATATGTTTCATTGCAAATTTCCTGAATTCCATCTCTGAAAGGAAAGAAAGAAGAAAGAAGGAAGAAAGGAAGGAAAGAAATAAATAAATAGAAAAGCAAGCTCATGGTTGCTACCCTATCACTCTGAGAGGCTGAAGTGAGAGGATCACCAGTTCTTTCCTAGCCTGGGCAACCAAGAGTTTTAGTGAAGCCTTGTGACCAAACAGGAGTGAGGGGCTGGGATTGAGCTCCTTGTAAAAGATCCTGTATTATGCCAAATTGGGATAATTTAAATCCCAACTAAGAAAAGCAATGGCAATCAAATACAAACCACTGTGAAAACAAAACAAAAAAAACGAGCAAAAAAAATATTTCCTAAAAGCTATGATAGATGTTTATATTGAACATCAAAACTTGGCATCATCTTCCTGCCTCAGCCTCTGAGGTGCTGAGATTATAAGCATGCAGCACTGTTACTGGTGAAATTACTGTCTGTCTTTTTGAGACGGCTTTTCACTATGCAGTTCATGCTGGCCTTGAGCCCACTTTGTAGCCCACATCTTTAACTAAACAGAGGAATGAAGAAAGGAACCATTAAGGAGAAGCAGAGCAAAGGAGAGTCTTGGACCTCCTTGTAATTATCAGTTTTCATTCCATTTTAAAAATCTGATCCACATGTGCAGACATCATATTGTCTCACTAATGTGTGAACCTAAAAGAGTAAATAAAATCTGAAAGGTACAATAGATATGGTGAAAGAGAAAGAACCTGTTCATTGGCAATGAAAAACTTGGATGCGGAAAAGAACAGGAGAGGGAGGAAGGGGGAGACGTATTCATGTATGCATGCAGGATGGCTTGGATGACTGTACTCCTGAATTCTGAAGATCTATAGAGGAAAGCAGTTGATGCTTACATCTTTTCTGTCATCCATTTTAATGTCTTATAACTTTGTAGTCAACTTTGCATGCTTATATCTGGTAATCTGAACAACTAATTTCCAGACAATATTATGCAATGCAGCAACCATTGTTGAATTCCTATTATTTGTTTGGTGAAGTTCTGCATCATTTCTAAGATATTTTATTATATTGTATTCTTTTTAGGTAATTTTTATTTTTCTGTAGTACAGAAAACATATTCTTGTGATTTTTAAATTGCAAATATGAAAGAAAACTGCACAGAACTTCTGAAGCCGTGTTTTCCACTGGTAAAAGCAAATACGTCTGTCCAATGTGCCTTGTTTCATGAGGGCTGACAATAATCTATGGCAGGGCAAGGCTCAGCACTCTTGATGTACAGGACAGAAGGAGGCTGTCCTGGCGCAGCTGGCTGCAAAGCCCAGAGCCCACCACCAGCAGCCTGGTGCTCCTGGCCAGTGTTTCCGCCAGCAGAAGTCTTGGGTCCAGCTGTTTGCCACAGGGGCAGGAGTGCTCACTATGAAGGGTGGGAGTGCAAGAATGGTCACACTGAACATGGCCCTGCCCTTCCTGGGATGCTTAGGGCTTCCTCTGGGCGTGGGCTTCCCCCATCCAGGTGGCTCCGTGCCCAGGTGCAAGGTGCTGTGCACTCTAGAAAAGATGCCAGGAGGTGATTGGGTCTAGGAAGAGGATCCCGGCAGGGAAGGGGGATGCAGTTTACAGTTGAGGTCGTGGGGTCCGTGCAGAAAGGGAGCCAGCAGGGCCCAGAGTTCTCTGAGCCCTGGGGGCCCTGGTGCAGTCTGCGGCGTGCAGGCCTCTGACATAATGCAGGCGCCTTACCCTTCCATTGCTCCAGGTTCCCCAGAATGGCTGGGATTTAACTGTCATCTTTGTGCATAAGTGCTTTTCTGGCAACATAGATCTCCCCAAACTCACCGGAGGAACGTGGGTGTGGCAGTTTTAATCACAGGTGGGAATTATAGCTCAAAATGAAGTTATGAGATTAATATAAAGTACTATCATCAAAGATGAAGTTATTTCACATTAAATCCTTTGGTTTGGATTTGTATGGGGGCACATAGCTGTAATCCCAGCACTTGAGACTGGGGCAGGAGGACTGTGGGGTGCTCCAGGCCACCCTGAACTGTGAGCAAGACCTTGTCTCTTGATTACTATTGTTGTTGTTGTTGTTATTATTATTATTATTATTATTTTTTGGCGGTAGCGGGGATAAGCAAGCGCTTATTCTTTTTTTTTTATTTATAGTTTTTATTTATTTATTTTTTTGTTTGTTTGTTTATTTATTTTATGGCTGGCTCAGCCTGCCCTGGTGGTGGGGCTGGCGCAGCATGTGGTGCTGGGAATTGAACCGCAGTCCCTGCAGTTGCCTGAGCTTTCCTAAGCAGGTGCTTTAGACCACTGAACCATCTTGCCAGCCCAGCAAGCGCTTATTCTACTAAGCTATCTCCCCTTGAAACAAAACAAAGCAAACAACTAGGAATGCTAGTTTAGCGGGTGAAGAAAAAAAAAGTATTGTTCGCCTGCAGAGAGAAAAGCACCTTGACATATTATGAGTCATAGGAAGTCTATCTCCCCAAATTGGTAGTTGGGGAGCACAGATGGGAATCCTTTTCTCCCAGTGGAAAAATGAACCGAAACAATGCATAAGATCACATAGACCTGGGCCTGGTGATGCACACGTGTAATCCCATGGACTCAGGTGGCTGAGGCAGGACGACCCCAGTGAGTCTGAGGCCAGCCTGAGCTACATAGTGAGCTGAAGGCCAATCTGAGCTCCATAATAAGACCCTTTTTCAGCATCAACAGCAACCGTAACAGAAACGATGTGCGGGACCTTTCTTCCCGTCCAGGATGGCCTCCTTTCTCCCTTCATTTCCCTTCCTGACTTTTCTCTCTTTCCTCTTTTCCATTATATCTACAGAGCGAATGCTGTATCTTTTCAGGAATACTCTCAGTTTCCTCCTCACTATCCTGGTTAACCTCTATGCTACTGTGTCTCCATGATTTGGACTGCCCTGAGATCCTCCTATAAGGAGAATCATATGTATTATTATAATGATTTGTTTTACACAGACTGACAGATGTAGGTTTATCTATTGCTGTGAGAAATAAATTCAAATGTATATGTGGAAGTGCCAGCCACCGGCTGGGCACCAAGTTTGTATTTGTGAGATTGTTGATAAATCACACACATTAAGAGAAAGATAAGAAATATGTAACAACTGAATATTTCACTTGGCAATCAGGTAAGTCACCTGTTACATTTGAACTTCAATAAAAATAAAATTAGAATGCAGATCATTTTAAGATGCTTATTGTAGTGATTTGATTATATAGTGATTTATGTCATGATGCAGTGACTTCATGAATAGTATTCATGACATTATTAGTAGGGACCTAGCAGGACACCTTGGCCTTCCGTCAACTTGTAACAGAATCTCCTACCATTCTTGAATAAGGTTCTTACTAGAGTTCTCACCCTATCTGCAGGCATCCTGCCTAAGTAGGCACTTGAGACTGCTGAGCTATCTTGCCAGCCCATCTGCAGGCAGCTTGATCTTTAACTTACAAGCCTATAAACTGGCTGGAAAATTTTTTTCTACTGTGCATAGCCCACTTAGTTTGTCATATTTCTTTGTAGCAGCCCCTTAAGATAAGCATAACATTCATTGCCAAGTGATCCTTTTTTTTTTTTCTTTGTGGAACCAGGGTTCAAACTCATGACCTTGCACTTGCCAGGCAGGCACTTGTGCCACAGAACTATCTCCCTAGACCCCTGCCAAATGATCCTTAAATAGCTAAACTTTAACTGCAATTACTTCAGTGCTATTGCAATGTTGTTTTTGTTTTTTCATTTTATGTATTTGGCACAGGATCTCACTACACTCAGACTTGTAGTGATCTTTTTGTTTTCAGCCTTCTCAGGGCTGGGACTGCAGGTATGTGCCACCATGCCTGAACTAAGTCACCAGCTCAGCACTTGCCAAAGTGGGTGTTTAGTTCACTGAGCTATCTCACCAGTCCTTTTTTTTTTTTTTTTTTGGTGGTACTGGGGATTGAACTCAGGACCTTATGCTTGCAAAGTAAGCACTTACTTCACTGAGCTATCGCCCAGCCTCCTTGAAATGCTGTAGGTGTCTCACAATGCTTTTCTCTCCTAGAGTGGAGAATCTATAAATGTTAAAATAGGGACAGGGAGATAACTCAGAGGCACAGTGCTTGCCTGCCAACCTCAAGGTCTTGAGTTTGATTCCTGAAACACACACACACATACACACACACACACACACACACACATACACACAATACAAAGATTAGCTCAGTGGTTGCTTGTATAGACCATTACAAAATTGCTTGGGTACTCCAAGGCCTGCAGAGTACAATTGCTTCTGATTAAGTTGTCTGATTTACAAAAACAAAATAAAATTGATATGTTTCAACTTTGCATCAAGTATGAGACAGTCTCAGTGCCAGTCCTAAAAGAAGCCTTGGGGCTGGTGAGATAGCTCGGTGGACTAAAAACACCTGCTTAGGCAAGCGTAGCGCAGGGACCGAAGTTTGATCCCTGGCACCACATGCTGCACTAGAGGGTGGGCTGAACAGCTCACAGAGCCCAGGTGTAGTGGCATACTCCTATAATCCTATTGCTGGGGAGGTTAAAAACAGGAGGATCGTTGTGAGTTTGAGCTGCATAGTGAGACTCTGTAACAACCAAATACATTTAAAAAACAAAAAAAAGAAGCCTTATGTCCCAAAGATATAGTGTCAATAGAAGTTAAGTCAGGACTACAAATTACTCTGGTAAAAGGCAGAGTTAAGACACAAGGTGAGGGCTTGGGAGATAACTCAGTGGCATAAACACCTACCTGGCAAGAGCAAGGTCCTGAGTTTGATCCCTGGCACCAAAACATTAAAAATAAAATAAAAGGTGAATTCCCATGTCCAAGTCCCCTTCCAAACTATAAAAACATACAGTTCCCCATTAGAGGAAGGCAAAGTTGAGGCCAACTAAAATGAGTGATGGAAAATTTAGCTCATGAGAACTAGGTAAATGGGGACGATGATTTCCTGATTTCCCTAATATAAAAAAGCAGATGAATTTGGCCTCCTGTTGTTTCTTTCTTCTTGACTTCTCACTTTCCAGCATGTAATGAGCAGAAGAACTCCCTTACTAGATAAAGAAAAATTGACCTTGGACTTCTTAGTTTCCGGAATTGTGAGGAAATCAGTTGTCTGTTCATTATAAATTGACTAGTCAAAAGTTACTATAACAGTAATATAATACACACTGCTTTAATTTCCTTGTTGATGGGACAAAGTCCACGACACACACAAGTTGAAGGAGAAAAGCCTTATTTCAGCTCACAGTCCATTGTTGGATGACTCTAAGGCTGCGTAGCATGGCAGAGGAGCAACAGCCCATAGCAGAGTAGACAGAAAGAAGCAAACAGTGAGCAACAAGTCGGCCTTTCCCTTTTATCTCATCAAGACCTCAAGCCAAGTGGATGTTGTAGTCCACACCAGGGTGGATCTTCCAATTATGCATATCGAGAACTATGCTTAACTAAATCAGTGTTTAGAGTGACCACAGCAGGGTGTTGAACATATTGTCTAGAGTGACCTTTAGAGGAACTGTCTCATTTATGTAAACACTTTAGTTATTTCCTTGGTGGGCCCTTTTAACTCTGGAATATTGGATCAAATGCTGGGCCTTTGAAACTTACAGAGGTAGTTAATATACACTTAGGTTATATGTGTGGCAGGAGTGTCTACAGGTATAGCTTGTCTTTTGGCCAAGCTTTATGGAGCTGGTTGTAAGCTGTTTCTGTACAGTGGTTTTTTAAAACTCTTTTAGAGCTTTGTGGCCTGTATGCTGTAGATTTATAAATGTCGGCCCATTATTCCTGTCAATGATCAAGAGCAGGTCATATCTAGGGATGATTACTTCTACAACAGGACCACCTTATTGTCTTTTTAGAGTGAGTAGGGCATGTATGCTGGGTGAGGGTCAGGACCAATGACACAGACACTGAAGCTCGAGCTGCCTTGAGGGATATGTGTCACTACTGCATTTTGAACTTGTAGAAAATATTAGGGGGCATGTCTGCCTCTGATTAAGATGAATTTTCCAGGTGTATCTGGTAAGATTTTTCTGGCTGGGGTTGATGTTTTAGTAAACTGAAT
The DNA here is from genome assembly GCA_004027915.1 of Capromys pilorides. Classification (NCBI taxonomy): domain Eukaryota; kingdom Metazoa; phylum Chordata; class Mammalia; order Rodentia; family Capromyidae; genus Capromys; species Capromys pilorides. The sequence continues at coordinate 10,951 of PVKN010016055.1, forward strand.
CACCAGAGGGGACTTAGGCCTCTGGACTGGAATATTCTGAGCACAGACTTGGTGTCATTGGTGGCAGGTTCTTAAACAGCAGTAAGAGGCAGTGGACCTTTCTGGGCATCTCTTTTAGTTTGCTGTGTAGCTGATATCTGCAGGAAGAACTTTGGCCAAAATAACTTTGTCTAAGTTGATAACAGTATATCTAGCCTGTTGGACTCCATTTTTAACAGAATTACTTTTACCTGTAAGCGGGGTATACTCAGCATTTAATGGCTTGAGAATCATTAATCAGTCAGTTCAAGGGAGTCATGATCTGGCAAGCCAGCTTTGTGGGCAGGTACACTGCAGGATTGAATGGTCCTCAGTTATTCATTCAAAAGGTCCAATACAGCATGTGGCACCTGGACACCTAGGTCTTGACCTAAGGTGAGCTTGTGATCAGGACAGTGGCTGTGAGAGCATGTAGGCAAAGGGGGAGATAGCCCTTGGTGATTGGATTCAAGTATTTGTACAGGTAACCGCTGAGCTCTCCAAGGGGCTGACAGTCTGGCAAACATGATTGCTTTTGTGAACTCAAGTAGCCAAATTTTATAGAAGCTCCCAGAAATTTACAGATTCTTTCTTGTAACCAGGTTCTGCCAGATATTTCAGCAGAGCTTTCGTGCCTTTGTAGCAGGCAGCATGCATGTCATTAATCAGCATGCATATCATTAATATAGTGATATTTTATACTGGAAAACTAGAAAGATCAGCTGTGAGGACTTCTCCAAAAAGACTAAACCAATTTCTGGAGTTCTGAGAGGTTGAGTCCAGGTCAGCTGACTTCTGAATCCAGAACTGGGGAATATGTAAGGAGAGGGTGGCAGAAAGCAGCAAATTGAAGGCAGAAGAAGGCCTTCTTTAGATCAGGTAGGTGTACCAGCAGTCTGTTGGTGGCAGAAGACTGCACATGGAGGGCAATTCAAGTGATACTGTCAGCTTGGAGATCCTGAACTGAATCTACAGGCAGAAGGGTATATTTTAGCAGTCTGACAGTCTACATTGCTTACTGAGGGAACCATGTCAACAAAGAGGACAGGCTGTCTGGGAGAAATGTAGCTGGATGAGACAGAGAAAACTTGGCCAAATTTGTTGTTAGAGCTTTCCCCAAGTAATGGGAGTTGAGTTCGAGTGAGCTGCCCTTTTTCATCCTGTCTCAAGATATTCTTGTAAGAGCAACCCGCAAGTAGAGAAGGCATCTTTTAAATCCAAAGCATAATTGGTGGACAGGCCCAGAGGTGACTCTTTAGTTCGTACCTCTGAGAGGAGAGTTTTCAGTATCTGCCTAAGTTTGATTTAGGGTTAAACAAGAGGGAGGCTGACTGGCTTGGTGCCTTTCATTGGAATTCATTCCTGGTGCCTCCCAGGCTGCAAGTTTGTGCCTGGATCAAGGAGTGAGAGGCAAGGGTCCTGATTGCCCTGATGCTGGTGCCATTTTAACAGAGGGGATTTTGGATTCAGAGTGAAGTTCCACTGTACACCAGGAAAGTCACACATTGGTCTTGAAAATAGACATGGAGGGTCCATAACCCCTATAACTTGTATATTGGTAAGAGCATTTCATTCCCCACACCCCCTTGAGGTCTTTGAGAAGTGCTTGGCTGTTTTGTACTTCTAGGTGGGTTGACCTTTGAGAAAGGCCATGGCAACTCATTCCTTAGGAATAATAGTCCAATTTTTCCACAATCAAAATGTGAAACTCAGAAGGAACATTATCTTGGGTGGGCATTAGATTGTGCCATCTGACCAGAATAAGTGCTGCTCAGGGGAGAAGCCTCTGTAGCTGAGTGCAGGCAATGAGTAGATTAGTCAGGAGCAGCGGATGAAACTGCTGGCAGCAGTGTCAGTGGCCATTGAGAATACTGAGGCAGAATTTTCAAGAAGAATGGGTGTCTTTTTCATCTTTTTGGCTTGCAGTGATTTGGTTTTGTTTTTAACTCCCTATTCTCAGAAAATACCTTTTTCCTACAGTAAGGGACTGTGGGTCTTAACTAATTAGTTCACATCTCTGACTTCCTATATATGTTGTGTACACTTGAATGATGGCACAACAGACAAATGGTGGTGCCCATTAGAGAGAGAAACCATTCAGGTGCCCTCCTGGCCATGCTTTGCATGAAGCTTTACACACAACTTAGCTAAGGAGGTAAGAGACACCCTTTACGTCACATGTCAATTGCCACCACACCATGGGTGAGTACAACCAGTGCTTCCTAAACTTGTTGAATAGATGGAACAACCTATTCCTAGGCAAGCGCTTATTCTACTGAGCTATCCCCCCAGCCCCCGGAACAACCTATTCCTTATGCTGTCCATTACACTCATTCACACAATTATTCAACAGGCATTCAGAGGTTGAACATTCCAACCCCCTTCTCTTGAGGGTGGTCCTGACTAATGAGAACTCATCAATCTCTCTTTCTGCTCAATCTGAGCAGGACTAACAGATTAACTGAGGTGCTCATAGGGGTCTTACCAGAAATAGGCAGGCAGGCAGGCAGATACACACAACACACACACACACACACACACACACACACACACACGCTGACTACATCCTGCTTCCTTTGAGGTCTGATGTGAGCCACTTGAGTGATTAGCCAGTAATCCTCCTCTAGACCTCCGAAGTGACTTGAGGAAACTTGAGGGTGTGCTTTCCCATCAGAACCTGGGGAGGTCCTTGCTCTATTCACAAGGGCCATGGCTGATGACCAAAGAGGCCAGGATGGTTCATCTATCCAGTCAATGCATCAGGTGCAGTAGCAAGCAAAAATACCAAAATATCACCAAGGATTTGGAGGCAGATTTACTTAGCAATGGATGAGCACTGATGAAGAATCAGTTATCCTTCAAAATGGCAGTCCTTGGGCCGGCGAGATGGTTCAGTGGTCTAAAGCCTGCTTAGGAAAGCTCAGGCAACTGCAGGGACTGCGGTTCGATCCCCGGCACCACATGCTGCGCCAGCCCCACCACCAGGGCAGGCTGAGCCAGCCACAAAATAAATAAATAAAAAAAGAAACAAACAAACACAACAAGCAAACAAATAAATAAATAAATAAAATTAAAAAAAAAAAACAAAAAACAAAAAAAAAAACACAAAATGGCAGTCCTTGAAGTCTTGGAGCAGGATATTTCTTTGGAGTTTGCAAGAAAAAGGCTCAGTACTTGGCTGTCTTTGACTGGTGCTTGCAATATGCATCATAATGACCAGCTGTGCTTCACAGTGGCCAGCCATTTCCAGGACACATTAGTAACAGAAACTGCAATACAAACTTTTACTAGGGCAATTATCAACTGGTGGGGGAGACGTTTTCTTCTGCAGTAGCACATAGTCCAGTGAAGTCTAGATAGGCATCAGTCACATAGATGGGTGACTAGGATGACCTTCTGACTCTCTCTTCCAGAGAAGGTGCTTGTTGTTTCCATATATACTTGTTATTTACTTGGTTCCCTATTGGATCAGTATTATCTAAGTGGCTATACTTGTAATCTTATTAGTTGATTATAATTTTGTCCCACATTGTACACACCTTGTGATTTTTCACCCATCTCGTAATTTTGCTCAGTAAAACTTCCTTTGGGAAATAGCTTTGCTGGCAACACACTTGGGTCCCCTCCTGTCCCTCAGGAATAGTCTCTTTCAAAAAAATTTCAAAATCTTCACTTTCATCATTCCTTACAATCAGTTCTTTAAAAACAACAACGACAAAAACTGAGATTCCATCTCACCCCAGAAAGAATGACTATGATCAAGAAATGAACCAATAACAAATGCTGGCAGAGCTATGGGGAAGAAGAAACCCTTCTCTACTGTTGGTAGAAGTGCAGACTGGTACAATCACTGTGGGAATCAGTGTGGAGATTACTCAAAAAGCTATGACTAAAGGTTCCATTTGGCCCAGCCATTCCTCTCCTGACTATCTTCCCAGAAGAATTAAGAGCACCACCCCACAGTGCAACACACATGTTTATAGCAACACAGTTTGTAATAGCCAAGTCTTGGAAGCAACTAAGTGCCCATCAGCTGGTGAATGGAAAAAGGAGATGCGGGGCTTTTTAATAGGGTGGAGTACTACTCCAGAAATATATGCTTGAGACATTTCAAGGGAAATGGATGCACCTTGAATCCACATTCTTAAGTGAAATAAATCAGATACACATGTGTAAATACCACATTGTTTCTCTGGCATAAGAAACCAAAAGTGTAAATAAGGACCAAATTGTATTATTGCTACTGTGAAATAGGAGGAAAATGTTAAAATGAGAAGGGTAACAAGAGAGATGGGAGGGGTGCGGAAAAAAAGGAAAAAGTAAAAGAAAAATGAGAAAAAAAAGGTAAACATGAAGACAAAATTTTGTAAATGGGGAGACAATCAGAGGATGAAGGGGAGGTATGGGAATGGGGACCAAAGGAAGAATCAAAGATGTATCAGGTACAAGTACAAATTCCCTACGATAAATGTGATATTATGTATTTGTAAAACACACCAATACAATCTAATTTTTAAAAAATGATAAAAAGAATTCATTCTTTGATTTTAGAGAACATAAACTCATCATATCCAACATGTAGAAAGTTAGCAATTTTAATCAATCCCCTGTATCGTTTAGAAGTCCTATATTATTTGGAGGTCCCAGTGAGATAATTGGGAAGAGGTAGTAGTTTGCTTTGTTTCATGGACTCTGAACTGGGACTCTGGACTGGTCAAAAATTGTCAACCTTGTTTGTCAATTTTTTAAGACAGGACATAAAATTTTGTCTTTTTATGCATTTTTGGTTCCAATGATGATAAATTGGAGAACATAGCAAGACTGATGTTTTGTTAATGGATCACTTTACGTTTGAAAATAAGATCTTGTAGTCTTGTTCTGTATATGCTGCATTTAGATTCACTATGCTGAATTTATTGTGCTTCTTGCTTGACCTCTTTGATTTGTTTGAATATTGTGGTTTGTCATACCTTAGACAATAGAGGCAACTAAAATTAATGTTAGAGTATTCCCTAGTGGACTTTGAAATGTTGTAATTTTTTATGAAATCTCATTTATATTCAGGAAATATGCATGCTTATTAACAAATCACTGGACTCCATGTGCTGTAAAAGATGATAGGTTGGCACCTGTTCTCAAGAAATGGAAGGCATACTGTGGCTGTCCTACTGGCGTGTTGTGAAACTGCCTCGTTGTTATTTCTTATTAAAAGTAATTTTAAAAATGAAAAAAAAAAAAGGAAGATAGGTTTCACTGGGACAGTCTGTCCTAATCCCCCTATACATTCTAGAGAGAATATCAAGCTTATTTTGCCTCAGTTTCCCTTTGGCCTAATCTTCCATTGGTGTGTAGGCAATCTTAGTTCTTGAGATCCCCCACTCACACCTTTCCAAGCAGAGAGTGATGATTCACTGGCAAATTGTCTCGCTAATTCACTATGATCATGGTAAGAGAAGATTTTCTTTATCTGATCTTATTACTTCATACACTCCTTATTTGAAGACATATTTTTTTGCTGAAAAACTAGAGAAGGAGGAATCCTGAATTGTCTCAATGTTTCCCTGTTAGCGAACAACTAAGAACCTTTAAGTTGAGCCCATAGAAAATGAATGTTTACTAATGCCAAAGATAAGGGAAGTCATTTTACATGAGGAACACATACCTCATCTGTGGGTCAGATGAGACATCAGAATGTGGCCCCTCTAATAGAAGACACACAAAACCATGTCCCTGCATAAGTGTTCTGGGCTACAGTCTCCCTTGGGAGACTGAACTTGAGACCTTATGGAAAGAACCAACTTTTGGGTGGCACCAGAAGGAGCTATTTCCTCAAGCACAATACATAAGGGACTAAAATACATTTATTTTAAGGAAAAATCTCCAGCCTACTACTGGCTTTCTCACTCCCCTCTGAGGCCTGATTCTTATCATCTGTGTGTGTCAGTGAGGGAACTACTTTCACTAATGCGTGAATCGTGGCTAAGTAATGGGTACTAAGTAATGTGAGCTTCCTGAACGTGTTGCAGGTATAAACACAATACTTAGAGTGGATTTTGAGTAAAATTTTGCTTTGCTTTGTCTTGCTGCTAGCAAAGATTGCTTAGGTAATTGGGTAGACAGCAGAAATGTCTTAAAGACTTCTCCTGAAGGCCTAGGACAGGAATTTTCAAAGTCATTGTGTAGTTCTATCTATCTCTAGAAATGATCTCTTTTGTAGAGTGGGAGGTACTCTACTTTCCAATTTCCCTGCTGTTTTTTTTTTTTTTTTTCTCACTGTTTAAAATGTATTTAGTACAGGATCTCACTACACAGATGAGTATAGTGGTGATCCTCCTGTTTTCAGCCTCCCAAGCACTGGGATTACAGGTGCATGCCACCACACCTAGTCTTAGTTGCCATCTCAGAATGCCCCAGGGGCGAGGCTGGCATTGCACACTGGGGATCAAACCCAGACCCTGCGTCTGCCTAAGCAGGCACTTTAATCCGCTAAACTATCTGGCCAGCCTTCTTCACTCTTTCAACAAATTAGAAATCAATGATTCAGGTCCCTCGATTACTGGTTTAATTTTGCTAGTAGTGCTTCCTTCTTTAAACACGACTGTTACATCTGGAGTCAGTTGTAACTTGTAATTTAGGAAACACATGCTGGAGTTAGGAGAATGGGTTTTCAGGGAAGCTAGGTATGCAAGTTGGCAAGGGTGACTAGTCTGACCCGACCTATGTTCGGGTTACTAGATAGCAGCCAGCTGCTCTGGAGTAGGTCACTTGAGGAACACCTTGAGAAATATAGAAGCCAAGTAGACGTTATAGAGGTTGCCTATTTCTCCTCTGATGTTGCAGATGTGGAAATCAATGTTGAGTTCTCTTACTCCTTTTAAATGTATTCTTAAACACTAGAAATGTTTGACCCTCATAAGAAAGAAAGAAGAGAAAGAAAGAAAGAAGAATGAAAGAAAGAAAGAAAGAAGAAAGAAAGAAAGAAAGAAAGAAAGAAAGAAAGAAAGAAAGAAAAAGAAGAAAGAAAGGAAGAGCTCTTTAATATTTTTCTGCACCCATGCAGAGCCTGCCTACCGACTAGAGGCAAAATGGAGTGCTGAGGGAAATACTGACTATGATACTACTCCTTAACTAGAATTGT
>PVKN010016056.1:0-18109 GCA_004027915.1 Capromys pilorides
CTTCCTCCTCTTCCTCCTCCTCCTCCTCCTCCTTCTTTTCTTGGCAGTGGCTGCTTCATTCTGCCAATTATAAAACCTGAGGTTATTCTTATTTTTTTCTTTTCATGATTGATCAAGAAACCTTGTTAGCTTGATCCAGAAAATGGCCATAGTCTACCACATCCATTGCTACCACTCTGTTCCTAACTACCATTATCTCCAGCTGCAATAATTCACTGTTCTAACTAGTTACCTGTAGCCTGCTTTGTCCTCCAGGAAAGCTTCGCACCTCACACTGCCCTATTATTTTTGCGCACATATGCGCTCCTATTTCTATAGCCTCTTGGGTCAGGCAGGAACATGCCAGGTGGCTCCACAGCAGGGTCTTTGCCACCCCCCACCCCCGCAATACTGGGGATTGAACTCCTGGACCTTGCGCCCTCCAGGCAGACGCTTGTGCTGCTGAGCTGTCTTCCCAGCGCTGATGTTCTTCGTCTATCCATGCCTTTCTCACCCACTTGCTTTAGGTTTTCACTCAAATTTCCCTTCTCAGAGAGACCTTTCTCTGCACTCTAACTTTTCAGTTTTCCACTTCCACATTCCCAGAGTGCCTTTGTAGCTCGAGATTTTTTGGTTCAGCTTTTTTTTTTGTGGGACCGGGGTTCGAACTCATGATCTTGTACTTGCCAAGCAGGCGCTTGTGCCACGGAGCTATCTCCCCAGCTCCTGGTTCAGCATTTAACCACCTTCTGATGCACAACATATTTGGACTTACTTGTCTTTCTAATTGTCTCCTGCTCCACTAGAATAAAAGCTCTGTACTTGATATAGGTCCACATACAAAAATGAAGTCACCTGCAAAAGATTTGGAGTCAAATGATTAATAGGCACTGCAGTGGGTCTAAGTACAGAACAGACACAAAAGCACAGCAATACTTTCATGAAAAGCAAGCCCAACTAAGAAAGTTTAAGCCTAATAGCTCCGGTTGTACATGGAAAGTGGTTCATTTCAGTGGAAAACAGTAGGCCAGGGTTCTTGCTGACTAATCTATTGAAAAAGATCATTAACTCTATTCTTAAAAGTCAAAGGTCAATTTCTGTTACAGCAAAGAAAAGAAATAGAAGAAAATAACTAATGCCCCCTCATCTTAACTATGTTTGTGCAGTGGTAGCAGTTTTTTTAGGAAAAAAAATATTTTATTTATTTATGTAGTCTTTTTTTTTTTTTTTTTTTTTTTTTTTTTTTTTTTTTTTTTTTTTTTTTTTTTTTTTTGTCTTTTTGAGACAGGGTCTCACTATGCAACTCAGGCTGGCCTTGAGCTCACTTTTTGTAGCCCAGGTTGGTCTTGAACTCACACTGATCTGATCCTCCTGCCTCAGCCTCCCAAGTACTGGGATTACAGGCAAGTGCCACCACAACTCGGCTCTTAGGAAAGAATTTAGTTGCCTAGGATTAAGAAAATAGATTTAAGAAACCAGCATTTTAATATATACTTGTAGATTTGAGGTGTAGACATTTTGTTATTTATTTCAGCAAGATAAAACACAACTTTAAAAACTGGCAACAGGAAAAGAAGTTACCACGATAGTAGAAGTTTTAGCATGATAACACGGAGGCACACTTTCTTCTTCTCAGGAGACATTTTAGTTCTTCCTCTTCACATTTTTACCTCTTAATGTGTGTACAGAGCAGAGGTTTGGGGGGCCTGGGATTGAGAATTGACATTGTTCTGATGTCAGGGATCTTGTAATGGCACAAATTGAAGTCAGAGATGTTAAACACAGTGTTTAAGGAGGCTGTTATTTCCTTTTTTTTTTTTTTTTTTGTGGGACCAGGATTCAAACTCAGACCTTGCACTTGCCAGGCAGGCACTTCTGCCACAGAGCTATCTCCCCAGCCCCAAGGCTGTTGCAACTTCATAAGCTTTGCAACTTCACAGAAGATGCTTGAGAAAATTAGTTTCTTATATATAGATGTATATGTCTTATTTCTACAATGGGATTTGCTTTTTACAATGGGATTTTGTAAGATAATGAGAACTTAAAGAAATTTTCTATTTTTGTTATTGAGAATCAAACTCAGGACCTTGGGCTTACCAGGCAGGCACTTGTACCATAGAGCTACATCCTTGGCCTCTTAAAAAATTTAAAAGTACACTCCTAACATGATGCTAGACCAGAAAGATTCAAGCTTCCTTGAAGTCATTCAAAATAATCCTCCCACATAAGCCTGTCACCTGGCAGACACTATATTTCCTTCCTTTCAATTAAAAACAAATTGTCTACTTGTCTTTCTAGGTCAAGTTCTACATACTTATTTCTTTTTACTTCCCAAATAGCTAGTGGAAAAGTAGGAGTAGATTAACAGTGGATGACATAAAGGACCAACTTGAACACATGAAAGCATACATTTGTCACAGTCCTTCAGATAGGAGCTAGAGGAGTGGTTCTGAGAATTATACCACAGCATGTATTCCATATGTTTTAGAGTAATCAAAAGGATTCCTTTTCACAAGCCACACCATTATTCACTGGCACCGGGCATTAGTTTCGTTGTTATGGTGTTCACAGATAAGTTTGACTTTTTTTTTAAGTTTGACTTTTAATATGGCTCATTCCACCAATAATTGCTCAACTGTTTCTTCATATCTTTAATGATTACTATAGTTCGTGTACAATACAAGCAGAAGACATTTAAAAACAATGTCATTGTTCCTTTGGAAAAATACAGGTGACTTCTGATTGACCTAGCAGCCAACCCCTTTAAGTTTCTATAAATTTAATACTTTCTCCTCCATAGAAGTTTTTTTTTTGTTTTTGATTTTTTTTTTTTTTTTTTTGCTGGCTCAGGCTGCCTTAAGGGCAGGTCTCATGCTCCATGTGGAGGAGGGGATGGAACCGCGGCGCCTGGTGCCTGAGTGACTTTGCTGAAGCACATAAGCACATGCTTTAATCAGCTGAGCTACCTGGCAAGCCCCCGATAAAAGTTTTTTTAAAAAATGAGTTATTTTCTCCTCTTTCTTATAACTTCTCCTACAATACACATTTGTAGTTTAAACACTTTATGTTTAAATAGGTTTACAGTTTCTGAAATTGTTCTTTCTTAATTGTAAGAATAATATGACTACATTTGAAATGCTTTTCAGCCAGGACTGTAAATACAGATGCTCTTATGTATATGTGTTTTCTTTCCAGATTTCCTCAAGCTATCAAATCTCTGGGTAATTTTTGTCTCCTCCACCTTTTTTATGTAGCTGTTACTAAAAGGTATGCACAATTTTGGGTCCTGATTCCTGAATTTGTTCTTCTTCTTTTCCTTTTTTAATGTAGTTGGTTGTTACGGGGCCTCACTGTACAGCTCAGACTCAGAGATCCTTCTGCTTTCAGCCTCCCCAGTGCTGGGATTATAGGTATGCAATACCTTGCCTGGACTCTGGGGCTGGCTCAGTGCGCCATGGAGCGGGGGCTGGCACGGCATGTTGTGCTGGGGGTTGAACTTTGGTCCCTGCGCTTGCCTACACCTGCCTAAGCAGGTACTTTAGCCTGCTGAGCTATCTTGTTGGGCCTTGAATTTGTTCTTAAGCAAGGATTCAGCATGTGTTCTTGACTTTCATGCTACCCTACTTTTTTGTCCCACTTTCAACCACTGTCAGTGCAACCCATTTCCAACTCAGAAAAACAGAATCACTCTCTCTTCACTTTTTTTCTATTTCTTTATGACACTCATTTGATACTTATTCATTCAGCAGCGTCTGTGCTGAATAATGACAATATGGAGATAAATGGTAGCAGAGTTTTGAGCTCGTAGAGATAGCCATCAGGAAGCTGACCCCTAGCGTGAACTCTTCTATGCCTGATCAATCCCATGATGCTAATGTGCACCAAAGATCATGATGAAGGAGCGAAAAGATGGCCCTTTCAGAGAAAGAGAGGTTGAGTCGGCACCCTGAAGTGTACAGCACAGAACATTCTCCAAAGAGGAGCAAGTGTGAAGGAATAAGATGGAAATATAAAGTGTCTCTCTGACACAAGTCAGATGCAGAACATGAATGACCAAACTAGAAATGGTGCAATGGAAAGGGATGGGGATTTTGGAGAGCTAGAGAATATGTCCATCTGAGAAAGAGAGTAATTGCTTGGCTTCAACTGGTTGCTGCCACACAGGAAGGTCTGACTAATGTTAGCAAATCTTCCACTGCTTGTGAGAAGATTGGAGTCCTGCAAAATACCCAAACAAAAATCCTTTTAAATACCTGAAGGCCCATATCTGTAGGATGGGTGGACCCATGGCCCTCCAGCTGGCCATCTGGGACAATAGCACTTGGAGAGTGATTTGTAATGGGCAGAGGGTATGTTCTGAGAGATGGCTGAGCTGGTAGAAAGAGGCAGAAGATAAAGATGGAGGTCTTATCAAAGACCTGTGTTCCTTATGTTGATGCTTTGGAGTTTATTCCAAGGGTAATAGAAAACAATGAAGCAGTTTTACTTAGAAAAACAGTATGATAGTTAGATTTCTAACTTCCTAAAGTTATTTATAGCCAGCAATATTTTATTTTAAAAATGTCTGAAGATCAATGTATATTTTACATTCCCAGAGATACTGTGTCTAGAAATAGCTCTGGTACATGTCTGCACTTGCAATTAGTATTTTTTTAATGACAAGACTTCCCATCACTTGTGAACGTAAAACATTTAATTTAAAAATGTGTATTAATTGAGTGCTCAAGAATTTAACGATACTGACCCGGTAGCAGTACCATGGCATGTGTTTGAAGATGAGGTTGTGTAAACTGGATTCTCATCCAAAATAGTCTTACTTTAAAAAAGGCTTGACATCAGCTTCTCATTCTGAGGATTAAATAGAAATTGGCCTTAATTTAAAAAAAGAAAGCTCGGGCCGCAAGATGGCTCAGTGGTCTAAAGCGCCTGCTTAGGCAAGCTTAGGCAACTGCAGGGACTGCGGTTTGATCCCCAGTACCACATGCTGCACCAGTCCTACCCCCAGGGCAGACTGACCTGGCCATAAATAAATAAATAAATAAATAAATAAATAAATAAATAAATAAATAAAGTTTAAAAATAAAATTAAATTATAAAGAAAAGCTCAAAGGACTTCATGGTGAACAGTCATAGGGCACTTATCTAGCAGGTACAAGCCCTGGATTCAATTTCTAGCACCACACACAGAATAAATAAATAAAGCAAACGTTGACATGCGTAAGTAGAAGAAACACATCGGATGGATTGAGAGCCTCTTACCTCTTTGTATATAAAGGTAGACCAGAAGGATGTAACGAAAGCTGTAACCTGCTGTCTATCTGCCCTCACAGTCACAGTCACAGTCACAGTCACAGCTGCTGGCACTGTTCTGGCCACAGCTGTCTACCTTAAGCCACCCCCGCCACTCCCCTCTCTACTTAGTGAGGCCTAGTGATGGAGAGCTTAAAGGAAAAATAGTGCTGTTTTCTATCACAACTTCAGGGTAGAAAGGGTCAGTGTGTTACCAGAATTGCACACACTGCCATGCTATGAGCCTAAAGGAAAGCTAGGCCGGCTTTTCTGCATGCCAACGTGAGCTCTTAATGATTTCCACTTGAGCACATGGAGGATTATGAATTTGTAATGATGTTTAATGTTCTTGGCATTAAGTTAATTTGGGACCTAAACTCTGCAGAAGAAATGAGTTCTCTTGTCCTCTTCCTTCCACCCAGCTTTAAGCAGGGTCTCTAGCTTTACTCAGATCCGGGTTGAGTTTGGGGTAAAAAGTTGAAACTAATGAGTAAAATTGGATTCTGTACTTTTAGTCATGGTGAGTCTTAGAATGGGACACAACTGTCCTTCCGTATTAGGAAAATGATTCCTCAAACTTCTATCAGTCCAGAGGACATGAGGTAGGAAAAGTCATTTAGAAGTGAAACTCTGGATGGGAAGTGACAAGAAATGCTTCTGTGAAGATCTTGGCTGGTCCCACTGCAACATGGAAAGGATCACCACCCTTTCACTGGGTGCAGGTGAGAACTCATGGGTGTGTATTGAGCTCCTCCAGAGAAACTGATAGCACCTATTATTATCTTTATTGGTTAAAAATTAGTTGTAAAATCTGGGCGTGGTGGCACATGCCTGTAATCTCAGCACTTGGGAGGCTGAGGCAGGAAGATTGGTGCAAGTTCAAGAACAGCCTAGGCTACAAAAGTGAACTTAAGGCCAGCCTGAACTGCATAGTGAGACCCTGTCTCAAAAAGACAAACAAACAAAGAAATGAATAAATAAGTAGTTGTAAAAAGGAAAAGGCAATCACCTTAAACTCTGTTTCAATTTTTTTTTTTTTTTTTTTTTTTGGCAGGACCAGGGTTTGAATTCATGACCTTGCACTTGCCAGGCAGGCACTTATGCCACAGAGCTATCTCCCCAGCCCCCTTCTGTTTCAATTTTAACCAATTCTTTATATTAGTAGACTAGTCAGAGAGCAGCTAGCCTTAACTGGATGAATTACTTCCATGAATTTTGAAGGAGTGCTATGTTCACTTGATGTCTCTGAAGTATAAATGGTAAAAGTGAAAATGAAAACAACTTTAAGAATACAAGATGCAATGGAAAATTCCTGGGCTTTTGGGCCCTGCTGCCTCGTACACCTTGGTGGTCACAGAAGGATATAACCACGCTTCCTCACAGATGCTGTCCGTATAAACACAAGTCTATTCCCACTTTCACCCAAAAAGGGGAAAAAAAGATATCCATACTGAAGAGGAACTTTGGAACTCAATTTTCTTGGTTTGCCAACTTCCCTGTTCTAACTTTCACTACTTTCATTATCAGTATCAAAGCCTCAGTACCCTGGAAACACTTGCACTTACTTCCATTCCTGGTATTTTCAAGTGATTCTTTTAACCCTTTCTTCCATGGTTCTCCAAATATTTGGCATCTTTATTTTCTTCCACGAGTTGTGGTCTTCTCTTTCCCTCTTCACCTTAGGTTAATTTAAAGGGAAGCTTTAGTGCTTCCATTTAATACAGTCAGGTCTTTCTTCTTTCTTCCTGAGAGAGGTGGGCCATCTACTGTTGCCTTTTGGTATGACCTTTTAAACTAGAATATTCTGGTGGTAGAGCATAGAAAAGTTTATAAAATAACAACTACAAGCAGTTTATGTATATTTACAGATTAAGCTACTAGCCCCGAAATCCAATTTTTAAAACAGTCTTTCAGCAGTTGTTATTGTTGTATGAAGAACACTGTTTTCACTGAGATGGGGTGCAGGGGGCAGCTGACCGAGAAGGCAGGTGAAGCTCTTGAGTGTTCAGAACTTTCATGAGAAGCAAGCAAGGTGCTTCTGGCTCTGCTGCTTACCTGGGAGCTTTAAAAATCAGTCAGGCCACATCACTAAGGAATTTGAATTTAATTGGTCTGGGATGGAACCCAAGTATTAGTATGCTTTTCTAAATTCCCCAGATAATTAGAGTATATTAGAGTTGAAAACTGCTGCTGTGGGTTTGCTACTTCTTATTTCTTAGAATGTTCTTTTTTTTCCCATCAAGCAAAAAGGCATCTTTGCCAAGTTTCTTGCAAAGCAAAAGCTCCCTCATGAGATGCATTTGTGAAAGAGTTTGCAGAAAGTAACTGTCATGAATGGAGACAGTCAAGTGGTCAAATCCCAATGAAGTCAGAGCTGAAGAACTGCTCCCTGGCTTTTTGTGTTCTTTAATTAAATGAGCAGAAGGAGTCACATCGACATAATTGTTTTTGGTGGGGGGGAATGGGACCAGGGTTCGAACTCACAACCTTGCACTTGCCAGGCAGGCACTTATGCCACGGAGCTATCTTCCCAATCCCACATCCACATAATTTTGTTTGAAATTCTGCTCTTCTTTCCTTTGTGTTAACCATGAGCTAATTCCTGTACTTCACAATTGAAAGTGAAGGCAATAATGGAAGTAGATCATAGGTACTCGCAAGAAGTAAAATAATGCCTATCCAACCAGGGGTTAACCTTGTGACCAGCATACCAGCGGTTACCAGTGAAAGTTAGAATTGTTACTGGTAAAGGAAACTCCATTGAGTAACATTTAATTTGTCTCCAAGTGTCTTTTAGGTTTTTACTTAAACCTGGTGTTAGTCCCTAATTGAATTCTTTACAGAAGATCATGTTGAATTTTATGTAGTGAACTTTGGGCTTTTGATGCATAGCTAAAGAGTTTAACTAAATTTAACTACACTTTTACTAACAAAATATGTGCTTACTACTATGACTAGGCCAGGGCATGCTCACGTGAGAAAACAGCAATAAACTAATGGCTGTTTCCCTCTTAGAATCCTTACAAGATGCTAATGACAGTGTGTGGGTATGCTCCAGAGGTCAAAAGATGCAAGCTGGGGTTTTTCCCTTTAAAATTGCTTTATAATAATCTTAAAAGAAAGTTAAAAGCAATCGCAACACACCTACCTATTATCCCTCTTACCCTGGCAAGCTTGTTTAAATTTCTTCTTGCCTTTTTAATTCTATTTGTATGTTTTCATCCATATTATTCTCCCCAGAGTGAAAGATCACTATATCTACTTTGCATTTGATCTTTTCCGCTTGGGCTACAAAGCTTAGTAATTAGAAGCGTGGGCAACAGTGCCTGAGTCCATGCCTTCTAAGTCTCCTATATTTCCTGCCACTGACCTTGAGCCCCCATCTTAACTTTCCTGTGGTTCACAGAATTATACATACTCCATAACTGAGCTATTATTTAACAGTTTTTGTAACTCCTTAAAACTTGCTAAACAATATAGCCATTTTCATTATTTAAAGGTCAATGTAATTTTTTTTTATTGATGAGTGATCCTTGAGGACTAGAAGTTGTGTAAACCACATCATTATACATTCTAATTTCTCTACTTTTTTTGGTCCCAATTCAATGAATTTTAATTGAGCATATCTAACTATATCAAGTAGGTGTATGTAGACAAAAAAGAATAAAAAATTAGTTATTTAATGAAGATGATATCAGGCAACCACACAAGAGATTGTTGTGTATCCTGAGATTATACAAATGATTTGTAAACCTCTGGCGGCTGTCTGTGTGATTCTTCAGATACGAAGAAGTTACTGCACATTCACAGTGAAATGAGTCTGATCAAGCTGTGACGCTGATGAGCAAGAGGCATGTGATTGCCCTGTGTTCCACACTTTCTGCACTTGGTTGACAAGTGGCCAACCAATGATGCAGCGAGGTTGTGGAAAGATTTGTAACACTCACTCAATTCAGCCTGTTTTCCTCATACACGAGATATTTCCTGGGCTAAGTGCTGGAAGCATAGTACAACCAAAAATAGACAAAGCTTAGCCTCCTGGAGCTTCCCATCAAGCAGGGGAGAGAGACATTCATTAAATGATCCTTTGAACAAGTGTAAGATGGTATCTGTATCCTATTCTAGAAAGCAACAGTGCATGGCACAATGAGAGTCTAGAGTTAAGGTTCTGACCCCGCAATGGAGGCCAGAAAAAGCATCACTGAAAGGTCCCAGTTATGCCCTGTGCACATGGATGAGCAGCCATTGATTAGATGAAAAGAAAGGAACGAGCATCCTAGGCAGCAGGAACAGAAAGTGCAGAAGTCCTGTTGCAGGAGGAAGCAGAGCCAGTAAAGGGAATTGAAAGAAGACCAGGTGGCCAACCCTGTGACACAGGGGAATGAATTACTCTCGTATGGATTAAGCCAGTGGTGTGTGTGTTGGGGACGGCGTGTATTTACTTCCGAGTGTCAGTTCCCAAGCCCACATGCCCATGTCTTCCCAACTCCACAAGCAGTGACGCTGTCTGCATCCTGAAATTGGTTAAGGTAGGTGTATCTAATGCCATAAAAACTGGCCTGCTCCACCCTCCAGAGCTGGTTTAATAGCCCATCAGTGGATTAGACCATGAGGAGCTATGCCCAGATTCAGAGTCCACCCATTCCTGGTGGCTCTGGGTCTGAGATTTAAAATGGAAGAAGCATTTCTTGGGAGACAGAAAGAGACTGGGCCTTGCAGTGACCATCAGGGAGCCAGAGCCTATTAGATGTGAAGAATGCCATCTGGCTTTACGCTCTTTTCTCCATGCCTGTCCTTTTCCTCCTCTCCCTGCCCTGCTCTCAAACATTATAATAGGAACTGGAAAGGAAAGAGTGAACACCAGAGCTCCTAGAGGGAGTGACCACCCAAAGAAAGAGCATAGGGCACTCAAGGTGACTTCTTTTCTGTACTCCATGTTGGTGCTGCTCTGGGAAATGAAAGACGAGTAATGGCCTTGCGAAGGCCGGTGACCCAGTGAAGGTGGAGGAGCATAAGGGGGAGGATGCAGCAAGCAGAGCAGCACCCCCCTGCCCCCCCCCTGCAGAAGGAGCACATCCTGCTCAGTGGGAGGCTCAAGGCCAAGGCCAGGTCACCCAGCCCAGGGTCTTAGGGAGAGTGCCAGACCCACACAGTATTTGGTGTGGATGTTTTGAGCCATTTGTATTTGTGAAAACAGAAAGAAGGGAAAAGAGAAGGTAAGGGGAAGAGAGGGACAGATAAATTAAGTTTTCTTTGGGTACTCTGTTTAATTTGCTTTATTTTTGATTTTGAGACAAGGTCTTGCTATGTATTCCAGGCTGGCCTTGAACTCTATGAGTCTCATATTTTAAAGCAGAGTTTGCCACTCCGTTAACCAGGGGTCTTGGGTTTTTGTTCTGTGCCATTTAACACACACATAATTTTGTTTTACACTCTTCAAGTATGTTGTAGCCAGAGAACAGGCAGTGCCAACTCTTCCCTGAATATTGTAGCCCTGTTCACGCTAGACTGGGACCTGCAATCTTGAAGTGTTATCAAGAGTTTATTTCCTTTTCTCCAGTTCAGACTGCTCAGCATAATTAGGATGTGATGCGCCATCCCCCTGGCCTCTGGGGTCTGGAACCCCAGATGCTAAGGAGTTCCTGTGGGCTGTTGCTATCACAGCTCCCTCCCCGACACCAGCTATTAACAGCATGACTCCCAGCACAGAGGAAGAAGGAACTCTGAGACCAGCCTCCACCTCCTCAGCTTCTCCCTCTTCTGGCACAGAATTCTTAGGCAGACTTTGAAGACATTTTAGCTATAAAAGAAAGAAGTTGCTGATGGAGCTCCAAAGAAGCCTGTACTACTATGGAAAGTGTAATTGACCAGTGAAAATTCAGCAGTTTTCCTTCATTGGCTGAGATTTCTCTGGTCTTTCCTTTCTCCTCCCTTTTTCCCATTCTGGCAGAACCCATTCAATTCATTTACACCAAGGTATAAATGACTGAAAAGACTTAATAGATGGTTGTTTCTGAAGCTGCCCACAGCTCATCAGGGCAAAGAATTTAGCTAAAAGAAACACAATACTACTTGATGGAAAATATTATTTGGTGAAAGGGCAACACAATGACACCTTTGATTTTATTTTTGCCTCTTGAAAAGGTCCCTCCTAGAGATTATGAACAGAAATAGGCTTGTGTCTTTTGGATGGGAAAAGACAATGTTTTAAATCCAGCATTGTTATGAATTCAGCATAGATGTGTAGTCAGTTCTCACGTGGTGATGACAGCTCATAACATAAATTGTTAAGAAGAGAAGAGAGGGGCTGGGGAGATAGCTCAGTAGAATAAGTGCTTGCCTGGCAAGCACAAGGACCGGAGTACAATTCCCCATTCTGAGAGAGAGAGAGAGAGAGAGAGAGAGAGAGAGAGAGAGAGAAGAGAAGAAGCTCTCTCACCTTCTTGAGTTGAGAGAAAAGATTTGGTAGCTTCTCTTAAGTCTCTTACAAAGGCACATTTGCCTATCAACACTAGCCCCAAGGCTCAATGCAATAAACTCTAGAAAATGTCTATAAAAGAAGAAACAAACCCATGGATGGATGTTTAAAAAAAAGGATGTATATACACATGCAAACAACAGAAAACTCTAAAAAAAAATCCCACTTATAGACTATTGCCCTAGAATAAAAGGCCTCCTGTGTTTTTTAATTTACCTTTCAACAGATCTAATTCATACAAGAAATACTCAAACAAGAAACTGAAATGCATCATTTTATTGCCTTCTTGCCCACACTAGTAACTTACATTTTGAGGCTGTGATGGAATATTGGAGCTAAGGCAGATGAGCACCACGAGGTCATGACTGGGGCTGACTTTGGAAATTTGATCGACTAATTCTAGAAACAAGAACTAGTGATTCGTGCAGATGGAAATGAAGGCCAATTAGACATCATTAACATGTAGATTCAAAAATAAGATAACCCAGCATTTTACTCTGAGACTTTGCCAGTATAGTTTAATAAATTAAAATGAAATGCAGTCAAGTTGAGACATTAGAAACCCAAGTTAGGCAATACTATGCAAACGTCTCAAGACCAAGACCTAGTTAATGGATCCTTGAGCTTTGGGAAGATGGATTCCCTAAAGCTGCACAACCGGTTCTTTTGTGGTGTGATGACCTTATCCACTCTCAGAAAGAATCTGCACAACAAATAAAGGCGAAAATAGCCCTTTTAGTTTAGGCAAATATCAAAGTTAGGGATGCATATAAAGTTTTAGAGTTGCCCAAAGCTTTCACCATTTGCTCACATTTAGTAATGGTTGTTTGCCCCCATTTATGGAGAGGGTTTCCCACCATGAAATTCCCTTAAATAATGGCACTGTTAAGCTGGTATGAAAGGAAAACTAAAGAATTCAATGCCAATTATACTTCGTGGGTATAAGAGGAGGTGATTAGAAAATAGGCCTAAGAATAATAATTTCTGGGGTATTTTTTAAAGCACCTCTTGGGCTCTTCCTAAGATTTCATTTTCACGAAGCTTTAGGCTGTTATATAGCAAATTACACCTTGCTTAAGGGCAGCAAGATTCACTTAATGACTATCTGCACGTCATTTTAGAATCTGGAGGGAGGAATGTTATTAGTGGATGGAAAACTAAATGTATTCTGAGCCAGGGTAAAGCCGCCCCAGCCCATGGCCTCAGGGTTTGATCTCATCAGGGCTCATAAAGTCAGCTGAATATCTGCCTTGTATTTTATAGGGACTTTCTTCTAAGGAGAGCAAAACTCAACACAGACATTATCTAATTCCTCCTTGTAACATTTATGTAGAGTTGGGTGGGACTGGTTCTATAATTACCCAGCCCATTTTACAGATGGGAAGTAAAATAGAAAGTGCAGTGACTTTCTTCTCAAGGTCAAAGAAAAGCTGGACAGAGCCAGGGTTCTTCTTGGGCTTTCTCACTTGTTAGTCCAGAGTTTTGTGCACTGCCCTAGGAAATGCCACGGAACAGCGTGAGAACTGGCAGACGAGGCAGCGCTGAGACGGGGGCAGCACTCCGAGATGGGGGAGCTGAGCTCTACCTCCTGTTGCTTGCAGGCTGGCTGGTGCAGACAGGACATTATCTTAGCTCCTTTCTTTAAAACAGGTCTAAATGGAAGTGGCTGGGTTAGATGAAATAATGCATGTTCCAGGGGTGGTGCTGGAAGACACAGCCTACATCACAATAATGTCCCAGAGGGTAAAATCAGTGACCATGAAGCCAGGATTCAGAAATACAAATATAAAAGCTCTTCACCACATCTACTTTGTTATCTAGATCCATTTCATAATGTACAGTCAAAATTGTCCCTCATTACTGTAGTGTACAATTGATGTCATTTTCATGCAGTAAATGAAGCCATAAATCTGGGAAGCTTGAGTTCTTTCTTCCTCCTTTTAGTTCACGGCCCTCAGTCAGACACAGCTGTAATTCTTGGGAGACTGTAGCTAGGTGCTGTCTAGTCTGTGCTCCTAAACTCCCGCTGGCTACTGAATGGCTTTGTCATTTACCTTCCTTTCCGAGCTCTTCCCCTCAATAAAGAGTTGCTGCCTGCGGTGCCTGGAATAAGCCGTTCTACTCAGGCACAGTGCTGCCACTAGGCATGGCCGCCACCACCGTGGCCTGAGTGCAAGGTCCTTCACGGAGCCTAGGAAAGTTTGTTCTTTGGTTTCCTTTCTCATCTTTTTTTGTGGTATCGGAGATCGAACTCAGGACCTCATGCTTGCCAGGCAAGCACTTGTTCTATGGAGCTATCTCCCCAACCCTGTTCTCTGGTTTTCAAAGTCTCAAATTGTGCATTGAGCAAGAGTGGAGGATGCTCCTGTTCACTGTGGGTTAGACCTGCACGGCTTTTGCTCCTGTGTCCTAATGTCACAGCTCTGGGTTACAGCATCAGAGCCATCACAGCACCTAGGGACTGGGTCAGGGAACAGAGTTGAGGGATAATCATGTGGCTTCCCTTAGAATCCCTTATCCTCAGATCACTAGTGTTATTTAAAACCCAAACAACAAGAAAAAACTATATCATAACTGCATCATGCTTGTCCACTTTCTTTTTCAATGTGAAGGAACATGTTTTCCCTAGGAGGTACCTCAGACTTTAGATAAATGATTCCTGGTAGACAACTCAACTAGAATAATTGACAGATCTGAATCTTGGGTTGAACATGATGTCACTCCATATTCTCCCACAGAGATGTAACTGTCATAGAAAGTTAATAAATGCAAATGTCAGCCTTAAGGTTAGTTTTTCACTCAGAGTTTTCTACGAATCATACAAATCCCTGAAATAAATTTATGTGTTTATTAAGGGAATGGTCCTACAGATTACAGTAGTTTCTCTGATTATTTCAAGTAAATGAAAATGAAAATAAAAGGAAATATTTATCGGTGTCACATAGGTTCAGAGATCATAACATTTCTGAGGACAAACAATGTTCCTTTTCATAGTTGAGAAGTCTACATTACAAAGATGTGTAGAGGGGCCGGCAAGATGGTTCAGTGGTCTAAAGCGCCTGCTTAGGAGAGCTCAGGCAACTGCAGGGACTGCAGTTCGATCCCCGGCACCACATGCTGCACCGGCCCCACCACCAGGGCAGGCTGAGCCAGCCACAAAATAAGTAAAATAAAAGAAACAAACAAACACAACAAGCAAACAAATAAATAAATAAAATAAAATAAAATTTAAAAAAAAAACAAAGATGTGTAGAGAACCAGTGAGATAGTACAGCAGACTAAGCATCTCCTTAGGCAAGCTCAGGGACTGGGGTTCGATCCCCTGCATCACACACTGCATTAGCCCTGGCCCCTGAGTGTGATGAGCCAACTACAGAGACCAGGCACGGTGGCACATACCTGTAATCCTAGTGCTGGAAGGCTGAAAACAGGAGGATCACTGTGAGTCCGACCTGTGCAGTAGGACCTTATACCGAATACATTAAACAAACAAATAAACCCAAAGATCTATACAACCATTTTTTTTCTGGTATGATAGGGGAACTAGTTTATATTTTCCTTTTCTTTCTTACCCACTCAGTCTGTTCCATAGCCAGTCTCACATTTGGAGATATGAAATGTAAAGATCACAAAATGGGATCAATGGCAACTTGTTATTAGTTTTAGAACATGAAAACTCTTTTTTGGGGGGAAAATACTAATGACAGTCATCAAAACTGAATTCTTCAACATCTGCCAGGCCCTCACTTTCTTTTAAAAACTAACTTAATTGTTTTCTTTTCTTTTTTTTTTTGTAGAACCGGGGGTTGAACTCAGGCCCTTGCACTACGCCAGGTAAGTGCTTATTCTACTGAGCTATCTCACCAGCCCCTCTTAAAATTGTTTTTGAGAGCAGTTTTAAGTTTGCAGCTCAGTTGAGAGCAAGGTACAGAGAATTCTCATATATCCTCTGCCCCAGAACATGTGCAGCTTCTCCTATTATCAGCTTCCCTCACCTGAAGGGTACATTTATTATAGTGGATGAATGACACTGACTTAGTATTGTCCCCTGGAGTCCAAGGTTCACATTAGAGCTCACTCTTAACTGTTGTACATTCTGTGGGTTTGGACAAATACATAATGCCATCATTCTATTGTCACATAGAATATTTCACTCTTCTAAATATCATCTGTGTTTGGCATGTTCGTCCCTTATCCCCGCTCTAACCTCTGGCAGCCATAGTCCTGTGTGTTCTTTTTTTTTTAAACTTTATTTGTTTATGTTATGGCCGGCTCAGTCTGCCCTGGGGATGGGGCTGGCACAGCATGTGGTGCCAGGAATTGAACTGTGGTCCCTGCAGTTGCCTAAGCTTGCCTAAGCAGGAGATTTAGACCACTGAGCTATCTTACTGGCCCAGTCCTGTGTGTTCTAGAACGTCATGTAGTTGGAATCATACAGCATGAAGCCTTTTCAGCTCGGCTTCTTTAACTTAGTAATACGCACCTAAGTTTCCTCCATGTTTTCATGGCTTGATCTCTCTCCTCTGCCCTCTCTCCTCAGGGTGCAGAACAGTTTATTTATCCATTACTTACTGAAGGGTATCTAAGCTGCCAGGGTTTAGTAACCAGGAATAAAGCTACCAGAAACCTTTATGGAGTTTCTTAGTGTGGGCTCACTACCTGTTTTGGCTTGCAATATGCAGAAGATTAATCACTGCACATTTGTTAGTGTTTTGAGGGTTTGTTGAGTTGTATTTGAGACTGCTGATAGAGCCCAGTTTTCATGGAGCTTAGACATGTAAACTGAACACACATCCCTGTCAAAGTGGGAGATTGGCTCAGATATAAATCCTGAAGGAGCTTCTGCGGCTTAAGGACTGAGAGCCTTTCCTATATATCTGCGCTAAGCTCTTAATATATCCTAATTAAAGTATGAAGATTAATTACGGTGTGTTTTGCAACACTGTTTCAGGACACTAAAAGTATTAGAACAAAGGCTTTAAGATGTTGTCTCCCAAGTTTTTTGTAAGACCATGAAATGACCAGGACAAGGGGAAAAATCTAAACATTCACCAATGTATTTATATCTAGGAAATTTCCAGACTTTGTTTCTGAACTAAGAAGATTGGAAGGAACTTCAGACTGCTCCTCTGAATTGAAGTCCGGAGGTATTCTGTACCCCATAAAATGTGTGTTTGTGTATGTGTGTGTGAGTGTAGGTGTGTGCATGTGGGTGTGTGCACACTGGTTATTACCTAAGAAAATATTTACACTTGCTAAACTCCTAATTAAAGGCATAATAGCTAAAGACATCAAAGCTCATTTATTTTACTTAATTTATTTATTTTTCTCTGGACCTTTGATTAGCAAACATTCGTAATATGCTCAGAGGAATGCAATAATAGAAATTGTACTGCTTAGTTAATTTTGAGTGTGTATAGGAAGACATTCCCCCAACCGTTATTTAATATAAGAAAGTTTATCTTTTTGGTACACTTAATAATCCTGTCAGCCACAAGGCATATAAATAAAGGGGTTTAAGAAAAAAATCTAAGGACTTTCAGAATGACTTTAGGCTACAGGAATAATAAGAAAGTACCAACAAAGTGGCACATTTATAAAATTTGGCAAATCACAGAAGATTGTGGATGGGATGGGGAAAGACGGTCACCATCCTGCAGTGTGTCCCAGTGCAAAAGCAGTTAAGTCAAGTTCCAGCCTGACCTGCTGGGAAAGTACGGTTTAGCAGTCTCACAATTATCACTGTTGTTCAGCTGTAAAAGAAGAGAGGGTTTTTTGTTGTTGTTGCATTATTTTATTTTGATTTTAAGAAGTGTTTCAGCAAGTTTAGGAAGAGGAAGTGAAGTTCTTGCCAAGTTATCGCTGAGTTTTGTGAGTATTCCCTCCTGCTCGCTTCCAGAGGTGGGAATTTCCCTGCCTCTCTCCTCCCTGGCCCCAGCTCCCGTCCCTTGGAGGGGCAGCTTTCATACAAGCCTTTCTGCAGACCTGGCCCCCTCAGTCAGTTTTGATGTATTTGAATACAGTATAGCAATTCAGGTGGAACTGTCTCCTCCCACGAGTCTTTTTCCTCAACCCAGGATGTAGCTCTTCCTAGACACAAAAGAACACTTTCTTACATGATTATCTCAAAGCTTGTGTACAGAAAGACATACATTTATATTATTTTATTTGTTTTTGTAAGATGCTGAAGTTGGAACCCAGCATATATTAGGTACATGTAGTACATTGAGTTATTCGCATCAGTCCAGCTTTGTCACTTTCTATAGCTTTGTAAATGGAGTTTTGTAACTTTACAATTTAAATTATCACATATTGTGAGCTACTGTTGTCCTTCATTTTATTAGACTGGAATAAAAACGTGAA
>PVKN010016057.1:0-18105 GCA_004027915.1 Capromys pilorides
GGTGAAGAAGAGAGAGAGAATGAGACAGAAACAGACAGACATAGATGAAACTGCTTATCAAGTTGTTCTAAATTCACAGAGAAATAAAGGCTGATTCTCATCTCTTTTCAAACACTGAGAGAAATCTGGGAATCCTAGGTGTTTTGTGTTTAACTTTCATAGGATAGAAACAACAGAAAAGATAGAGAAAAACCACCATCACCACCACTGGCAGCCCTCTCCTTAGAAGCAGCTGGCCTGTGCAAAGTTCTTGGAGTATGAACCTCTTGTTGGACTCTGTGTTTGCTTTTTCTGTATTGTTTTGCTTTTCTGGTGCTGGGACCAGAGCCCAGGGCACCATGAATGCCAGGCAAGGCTCTTCACCTGCCACCCCTATCATCAGTCTTCTCTGGTGCCCTGGCCCATGGAGATTGGTGCCACCCCTCATCTGGGCACAAGAAGACCCATCTCCTGGTTCCCTCTGGCTGCATTGCCTGAGTTCTTCTTCCTCGTATTCTTTCAGTCAAAGACTCCCAGGAACAGACCTGCACTTGAATCTGCTGTGTTTTCTGCTTGTTGTAGTGCAGAGAAGTCACCTCAAGAGAACCATGGGGTGTCGGAATAAAGGAGCATTAGACAATAGGATGCAGGTTGAGTTGTATGAGTTGAGGAAGTACTCAAGAAAATATGAATTTGCTGTGAGTCTCTTGCTGTCTGGAAACAAGGACATTTTATGGTACCATGTGGTGCGGGGACACTAATGACTGTACCTAAGAGCCTCAACTGCTTTGGTTTGTTTGCAGCTGAGTGACTCTCAAAGGCATACTGCTTCCTGCTCCTAAGCTGATAGTGTCCTGGAACATGGGAAGAGTAGCTACACATACTTTAGAAAGCAAGAGAAATGAGATTCTGAGGCTGGGGTTGGAGAAGGAGCAGCTAGCTCTCCACACTGGCCAGACTCTGGGGTGTGTGGTGCTTCTTGTGTTCTGGGTGGCACTGAGGTCTTACAGGTGGCTTTGTCTCTGTCTACACTTATTGCTGTGATAGTGGCCATGTCTGCTGCTGCTCTGTGGTAGCGTAGGTACCATGCCATGCTGGCTCAGGCAGCCCAGCCCATCATCCTGCCCACCAGTCACTGGCTCTAAGATTGGCTTCCCTCTACAATTTTGTATAAGGTCCCTCTTTGGGGAAATGGGACACTTTAAAAAAATACAAAATCTTTAAAAGAAAACTATAAACATTAGAGATTACAAAATTTCATTACATAAATAGGAATTCAACAATGGTTACTGTATTACATGATGTCATCTTCAAATTAGTTTTTTATGTTGCCAGATATAAACCTGGAAAATTGGTTTAATAAACAACCAAAAAAACTATAAGAAATTACAAATCAAAAATAAGGAACAAAGAAAGAAAGGGGACACTTTTTGGTGGGCCAAAGAGTCTGTAGATGCTACCTTCATTTTCTAACCCTTAAGCCACCATGACTCCCAACGCTAATGAAGTATTTTGGGCTTTGAGTTACTGAGTAGTGAAAACTGTCCATCGCTATCACCAAATGCATGTTTTCTTGATAGTAAATAATGCTTTAACACTTGATATGAAATGTCAAATATTAAATGTCACCCAAAACCACAGCAAGCGACTGTACCCTTTGAAATTCACACTAGTATATGGCAGTGTTATTAGTCATAATAGTATAAAGAAATTCAAGTCATTTGACACAGAAAAGTATTATATACAACACATTAACATTTTGATGGACAGTAGTATTTCATTAGCAAACTAACATTAAAGTAATACTTTGGCTGTTAGACTAGTGTCTCATAGACATACTAGCTTGCTCTGTAATTATTCTTATAAAACTTAGATGTATATGTAAAATGTAATCATAAGCCTTAGTCAATTTTTTCTGACTTAGGAAGGACATCTGGAGTGGGGTAGTTGGGGGAGGGAATTGGAGGGAAGTCACAATGACTAAGACAAGGATCTGTCCATGGGACAAACACAACTGCTCTAAACCACAAACATATACTAACAAAAGAGAAACTAAAAAGTAAAAAGAAATATAATTTTTCTTGGGTTGGCCAGATAGCTCAGTGGACTAAAGCGCCTGCTTAGGCAAAGAATAGTAGCTGGTGTTCAGTTCCCTGCATGAGTGCTGGCCCTGCCCCCAGGGTGTGCTGAGACAGCAATTCAGACTGGGCGTGGTAGTGCACACCTGTTATCCCAGCTCTAGGGAGGCTGAAAAGAGGAGAATCACTATGAGTCAGATCTACATAGAGCAACCCTGTAGACCTTGTGAACACTGTACTAAGTATAAAAAAGAAAACAACTGATAATTTTTTTTTATAACTATTATAGAAAAGAAGTATCCCAATGTGTTACAGACTTTTTATCTTAGTATTAAGAGAAAATATACAAGTCATTGCTCCTTCCCCATTTCTATCCCCCATTTTGCTCCTTACCCTTTTGGTTTCTCACACAGGAGAAGTAATGTGATATTAAACTTATGAGTCTGATTTATTTCACTAAAATTATGGTTTCAACATGCACCTGTTTACCTAAAAATGTTTCAAGTTTATCCTTTGGGAAATGGCAGAATAGTGTTTACTTCACTGTATATAAATAGCACATTTTCTTTATCCATTCATCTGTTGATACCATCTGAACTTTTTCCAACAGCTTTTAACTGTGCTGCTATAAACATGGTTATTCATGGATCACTGTGGTGTGATGCTTATATGTAAGGAGCAGAGTGAATGACAGACATTGGAAAATGGGAAGAACTTGTTCAAATGGAAGAGGAACGAGGGAAAGGAAAGGATGAAGGGAGAGAAGGAAAAAGAAATTAAGCAGAGAATGGAAGGAAACAGTGGACACAAAGTTTTCATAAATGGAGAGGGAAAGAAAGTTTGAAGAAAGAAGAGGTCAATGAGGAAAAGAATTAATATATGTCGTGTATAGACACAAATTCTCCATGACCAATATGACAATTCTGCTTGAAAATCATGTACTACTAAAAATAACTTTTAGAAAGAAATTATAATTTGTCATTAGAATTATTTTAAAATAATAAGAGCAAGCAAGATAATTCAACAGACTAAGCACCTGCTTAGGCAAGCAAACAGACTGGGGTTCAATCTCTGGCATCACATGCCATGCTGGCCCTGCCCCTGGGCCTGCTGAGCCAGCCACTGAGACCATGAGTTGTGGCACACACCTGTAATCCCAGCACTGGGCAGGCTGAAAACAGGAGGATCACTACAAGTCTGAGCTGCACAGATAGACACTGTACCAAAAAAATAAATAAATAAATAATATAGTTTGGTCATAAAAGTTATAACACTAGTGAAATTTTAAAAATCAGTA
Organism: Capromys pilorides; assembly: GCA_004027915.1. Lineage (NCBI taxonomy): Eukaryota > Metazoa > Chordata > Mammalia > Rodentia > Capromyidae > Capromys > Capromys pilorides. Next base: position 3,355 of record PVKN010016057.1, read on the forward strand.
TCTTAACTATTAATATATTCAGTTATTATGAGTATCGTAAGGTCTGTCCAGCCATCTGTCTATTTATAAACCTCTTTTGTCAGTAATTAGTCTTCATAACAGTAGAGGAAATAACATATTGTAATCTGTATTCACCAAATGTCCTCTAGATTCTGAAGATTACCTTGAAGTCATCATTCCAGTAGACCAAAGAACAAATAATCCTGGGGAAAGGAGAGAGAGAGAGGAACCTGAAGCCTCATCAAGAACCTCCGGAAGTGCTGTATCCCTGGCCATGGTGCTTCCTGCTGAAGTTCCTTGTGAGGTTGGTAGCACTGTCTGCTGTCCTGTGAAATGGTCCTGTCACTTATTTAATAGACACTACATTTTTCCAGACTCTAAGCCACAAAACATGTGGCATCTTGGTGTACTCTGTTCATGCTATGTTGTTGCAAGCTAAATAGTGTCTGGTAATTAGTTGCCATCTCATACATATTGAATATTAGAGAATACACAAAAGCTTTATTTTGTCAAATGTTATCTGACGTTTTGCAATCAGATATATAATTTCCATCGGTACTGATCAAGATATTTCAAAGACATTTAGATTCATATTAAATATACTAAAGTATTCAATTTTCCTAAAGGAAAATATATCCAATAGAATTTTTAAAAGTTATTTTCAGTTCAATCAGCTTTTCAATTATAAACCTATTTTAAAGGCTGACCTTGTGACTTAGGTACCTAGATGCCCACCCACCATCACCAAAGCTTCATGTACTCATGGACTGTACTCTGTGAAGCTGCCTGGATCTCGAGTGTATGATTCTGGATTTAAGATGTGTGGTACTAAATTAGTCCACTAATTAGAATTAGCATAATTCTCAGTGTGGATAACAGGAAGCCTCATGGCTGGCCCCAGTCAATAGGCTTGCAGCCTGGATGGAATAGAAAGGGACAAAAAGAAGGCAGGCTTGCTGCTTGCTGCCTTCTGCATGATCTGCCATGGACTGTTTCACCTCTTCAGTGCCTCTGTGCCATAGCACCCTTCCTTAGAGCTGGCCAACTATGGACTGAAACCTCTACAAACTGTGAACTGAAAGAAACCTTTCCTCGTTTAGTTTTGGGTGCTAGACATATTGTCTCAGCAATAAAAAAAAAAATGCTAAACTAAATCAGCTGAAATTATTAAATGAAAATATCATAAGGGCTATGAGAGCTTGTCTTTCAGAGAATAATCATGTAACACTGGGGAAGGATATAAAAGAAGATGGTTAGATGGAAACATATTCCTGAAAGATCTTTTGGCTAAATCTCCCTGAGAATGAGCCACCAAATTGAGCCCTAAGTAGAGCATCACCTAGCTCTCTGTCAAGACGATCTGACAAAAGCTTGGACCTTAAATGTTTATGGTGGCCCTGAGCAGAAAAAGCCAAAGATACCAGAAAACGGTCCACGGATGCCTAAGGGTCCTTTGGTGGCAGCCTGTGAATCTGCATTCCCTGAAGGCCTGCGCTCACCAATGGTTTCTGGTCCCCTGATCATGTAGTGGTGGAAACTTGGTGCCCTTCAGAATTAGGAGGCTTGGTTTGTCTTTTCGTTCAACACATATGCCTGAGCAGTAGAAGCTTTGTTCTAAGTTACTGTGCCATCCATTCCAGAAGAAGACAAACTGCTTCAACACTATCTTAGCAGCCCCAAGAACTCGCACTTGCAGGTTTGTTGAAGCTGACAAATGACCAAGCGAAGAAAATCACAACACATTTCAGAGTCTCAGGAACTTACAGAAGAAGCTGAGCTATACAACCCAAGCTGAGAGCTCCTACTGAGTCAGAAATAACAGAAGAAATAAGAAGAAATGAATCAAGAGAAATATGAACTGCTCCCAAATAGATAAATCAAAAATATAACTCACCCCGAACAAAACCCCTGAAGTTAAATTTAGCACAGCAGAGCTATGCAGTTAGTCTTGATAGATGCTTTAAAAATATCTGCAGCATTAGAATCTGAGCATTGTAAAACCCACTCCTTTATTGAAGTTGCAAAGAAATCAAATTCCAAAATCAAGGCTCACTTCCTTTGGTGGATGTTGTGTTGCGTAGGTGGCCAGTTAGGATGGAGGTTCTTTCAATAGTTTAATCATGGACCTTTTTCTATTGACGTGAATAAATTTTTTTCAGATCATTCAAGGTTAAATTATTTGAATATCACATGCCTCTTGAGTTTCTTACTTTTTAAAATATTCTAAGAGTTAGAAGGTCATATGAAATTGTTTTAATTCCAGCCCTACTACCTAAGAATGCAAAATAATCTAAACCTTTGGACAAAAATCACAATCTTGCATTCTCTGTATGTAGATTTCAATGCAATCTAAGTCCTTGTAAAGGTTGCCAGGCACCACAGAAAAGACCCTTTGTACCCAGCTGAGTGAAAATCTTGTTTTAGTCTGCAATGGTAATGCTCAGTATCAGCTGATTGCCCCAAAGCACATGTGGATCTTTAGCTCACTTCTGACGAGTCATCCAATTCCAGGTGCACAGAGGCTCTGCCCCCTGGGAAGGGATGGGTAAAGCTGCCCCTGCCATTCTAAGCAATCCAGAAGTATATAATGCTATTGCTGCCCATGATCTGGGCTGATGTGGGATGGCCCTCCTTTCCACCAACATCTTCACAGGCTGTTCATTCCTCCTGGTAGTTCTGTCTCCAGCACTAGTTCTCCATGGGGCATAGTCTTCATTCTTGTGGATGGGGTTGGATGAGGTCCCACATGTGCTGCCACAGACTAAGTTTTGAGTCTGTGGGCCTCTCTCCACATGCTTGCATGGGCTGGGAAATCTGCCTGGGTCCATCACTAATCAGGTGGTGGGTGATGCCCCTGCTGCCTGGGACCAGGAGTGGGGGTATCAGACTCTGCTTTGTTTCTTTTCCTTGAGTTCTTTTCTAGAGATTTTCAATTTCATAGGCATTGAAAATCTGTTCCCAATTTTAAAACACTAGGAAAAGTAAATTTTTCTCTTTGACTTGCTCCCTGTGTCCTTGAGAAAAAATAGAGAGGAGTCTTGGACTTCAATCTACTTCTCCTTTTGGTCTCTTTTTCACTTTCAGTAGGATTGGTGCACTTTGGGATATTTCATAGTTTTAAATGTTTGCAGTGTTTTTTGGCCAGGATGTTAGTTTTTCTAGGATTTCCTTCTTGGTTTTGCCTCAAAGGTTACAGATTTAACAATGAAGCCTGTGAGTCCCAGCCTGATGAGTTCATTGTTGAAGACTCCTTGTGCTCCTGTGTCTCCAGGCAGGCCCCCTGCAGGATTTGCCTTTCCATGGGAGTGACACCTCATCCCAACCTACAGGCCCCGATTTGGTGGCCTTTCTTCTCCTGCAGTCTTGACACCATGCAACTCTCTGGCAGTTTCCTGGGTTTTGAGGTTCCCAACTCAGAGTGTGTGTGTGTGTGTGTGTGTGTGTGTGTGTGTGTGTGTGTGTGTTGTGGGGGGGAGTCCTTGCTTCTAAGAAGGGGACTTGGGTGACTCCACCAGCATATGCAGTTGTTGAAACTGGGACAGAAGCTGGTAGATAAGAGCCTGGAACCCAAAGCAGCATCTGTAATGCCCAGGACAAAGGCCTTGGCTGGGCAAATGCTCACTGTGAACTTGAGGCTTTGTCCTGCCCCAACATGCAGGAATGGTACCACGCCAGGTTAGCCTGAGACTGCTGCACACAGCCAAAAGGAGTTCAGTGTCTCTACACAGCTTCTCTGCAAGCTGCCCAGCTGTCCTACAATCACTCGGTAGAGCCACTTAACCTTCAAGGGGTACTTCCAGCCACTCCTTTTTATTTTTTATTATTTTATTGTTATTGTTGCCCTGGGGATCAAACCCAGGACCTTCACCCAAGCTTTGTTTTTTTTCTTTTTCTTTTTGAGATAGGCTTTCACTAAGTCAGCAAATTACCCAAGGTGGACAGAAATTTGGGACCCTCTTACCTTAGCCTGACACCATACCCAGGTACCAGATGCATTCCTCCATGCCTATAGCTCAGTTGTTTGCTTTAGAAATTTTACTCAAAGCTTTAAGAGGGTTCCTTCAAGTATACTCACCATGGGAGTGCCTCCTGAAATGCCAGAGTTTGCCCCTGAAGCCTCCCCTCTCATACTTTCCATGAGCCCTATCACAGCCTGGGTGACAGCCTCAGTGTGTCCCCAGCAGTGCCCCCCATCACCAGATGAGCACATCTCCACCTCCTTCCATCATTATAGGCACGTCTCTAATGTGCCCATTCTCCTTCCTTTTGGAAGAAGCTGCTAGCCAAGTCTCAGCCTTGCTGCCCCAAATCCCTCCCTTCCTTCAGTACAATCAACCCTCAGTCCTTTCTTCTGGTTTTTAATCTTCCACTGCAGCTACCCTTGTGTCCTGAGGATGAGATTCAAATATCTTTAAAACCAGCTCATACACTGATTTCTTAAACAATTTCAGTTCTTAACGTTCCATTGCAACACTGAAGATCACCTAAGTGGCTTTACTAGCATTAGATGTGTACTAATTTCATTCAATAGTCTCCTATCAGAATATTAGAACATAAAAAATTCCCTTGATAAAGGCTTGAATTCCGTGACCTGCTCCTTGACACCCCTGTATCTGAAAGAATCCAAACCTAAAGACTGACCACTGACTATGAAATCAGCAAGTGGAGAGACCCCAGACATCAAGGAAGAAAGCACCTCTTCCCCCCTCCCCCCAGGAGCTCAGAGATTTCCTCTTAACCATGGTCTTGAATCCAATTTAAAACAGCAAACAGGAACAGCCAGCACTGGCTGGCCACATAATTCTGATGCCAAATCACAAGCCAGTTCCTTGTGGCCAAGGCCTAATCCAGTGACTTAATTTTAAAAGCTTAACAAAGATAGTAGAAGACGATTGTGCCCACCAGCACCTAAAATGTCCATTCTCTGAAATGCTGCCAGTCTGGAGATGAGATACAGGGAAGTCAAAACATCTTTTTCCTTTGACAAGACAGTTGGTCCTCCAAGTACTAGGAACTGTTACAGACTACAAGGAAAATTTTTAAAAATTCTTATCTTCAGAGATCCAGAAATAAATGGCCTGTTACAATCTGGGTAGAGTTTTCAAAGCTTTCCTGGTGACTCTGAAAGTGAGAATTAGCAGCCAAATTGTGGCCCAATGTGACAAATTATTCCTCTGCTGTCCTGGATAAAGCTGATGCCAAACAGAGACCGATGTGTCCCTGGCTCCACAGCCATGATTAGTGCAAAGAAGGAACTGTTAGCCACTGGACAAAAGCCCATAACAAGTTCCTAAGGTCACTGGGACCAGTCTCTTCCCACCTCTTCTCACTGAATCATTTTAGCTAAAGATGTCATGCCAGCAGGACCTGAGAGCTCGCTGTTGACCTGCAGCAGTGTGCACCAATGTTCAGTTCTGCACTTTAGGCTTCAGCACTCAAGTTTTATGATGATCATTACCATAACCCACTATCTAGTTGAGCCTCAAGACAGCAGACACGAGAAAGTGGAAAGCATGGAGGTACAACCAAGCTCTTGAGTGTTGTGCATCTAGCAGGGGTTTACGGAGCTGGTGAAGCCTCAGTTCATCCTCAGTGGACAGCTGAACTCTGGAGAGCAAATGGGAAAAGCAGCTAAATAGTACAACAACACCATGCATAAACATTCCAGCTATCTCATCTGCACTGCACAGTGAAAACTCAAGGCCCTTTGTTCAAATTATTAAGTATTTCAGGCAGTGACCGGTGAGCAGTAAGCCAAGAATAAGCAGTAAGTCTGTGTGCAGGCATAGGTCACAGCCCAGGAAGTCAGCCTGGGTACAAATGAAGAGGTATGTGCCTCATTTAGGGAGGTCAGGATGCTTGTGTCTTGTTTAGAAATTTTCTCTGAAAATGGTTGAAAGGTGGCATCCTGCCCTCTGTTAAAGAAGGAATCTGATGCATATGAAGTAGCTGAGGAAGCTCTCATGAATGAGAATGAGCTGGCAATGTGAATAGAACATTCACAGAGGACATCTGTACAGGGCACTTTAGGAAAGAGCAAAGTCAAAGTCAAGCTTGAAGTGGGTCATGCATGGAGAAACTGAGAAGACCATGAAGCAGAGGCTCCTGAGGAATGAGCCAAAGTGAGTAGGCTTAAAAACTTAAGGTAGGGTAAAAAGTATGAGGAGCTAAAGGCATTGAAGACCCACAGTAAGGGCAGGCCCCCCACTTTCTGCACACTGCCTGTGGAGGGTAAGAATGAGGGAGTCCAGGTAGTTACTTAAAGCTAAGATGTTTTCTCCACTGAGTTTGACAGGTCAGGGAAGGGGGGTGGTTCAAAAACATCCTATAGACAAATATTTGAGAGCATGACTCTTATAAAAAAAAATTCCTGAAGCAGATCTGTGGATCAGCTAAAATTATTTGGTCCTATTTGTAGAAACCAAAGCATTAAAATGCAAGTTTTACTGGTTTGTGAGTTATGCTTTGGGAGATAACATTTAAGTAAAAGCATTTTGACTTTTGATAAACATGACTTCATGAGTGAAAATAAATGGCATTCCTTTTTATTTGGTATGAGAATGGAATTTATTAGGACTGTGAAGAAAGTCTTTGAAAGTGATACCTCAGATAATGAAAAAAAGAATACTTTTTCAAAAGGCTAGCATGATGTAAAGGATAGTGTGGATTTGGAAGAGAGTGCTTCTGATTATCTTCAGAATGTAACTAAAAGTGATCACTGCTCTGTTTCTTCAAGAAAAAAGTAATCATCCTGCCCATGTTTTTCTTGGGGTGCATGTGGGTCTCAGCTGGGATGGAAAGAAAAGTCTTTGTGCAGAAAGTGCTTGTGCTGATCCATAGTGTAGAATAAACACATAATAAATGTTTCTTCTTCCCTTAAACTCTACTCATTTCTAGTGTCCTTTCAAAAAGAATTCTTCAAGCCACATTTCTATAAATTTAGATTTTCCAAATTAGTTAGATCTTGTAGATTTGTAACCTTTGGTCATTTCATAAAACTTCAGATACTAAAATAAATAAATAAATAATAATCAGAGTGCTTCTATTACATTAAAAAAGCAGGACATTTGTAAATGTCATTATACTTGGATGGCATCTTACTGATAGATTTAAAAAAAAAAAAAAAAAACAGCTTGAAGCAGCTAAAGAGGAAAACCAGTTGTACTGTAGGGCTCCACTGATCTCTAGACACTGCTACCCAAGACAGGGCCATGAGTAGGAAAAGGCTAGAGGAAAGGGCTGCTCTATTCTCACCACTGTCCACTGCCAAATGTGGTGTTGAGGGGAAACACTCAATAAACATCAAACTGATAAATTTAAGAGAGTGAGAATCTCATTTAAATGTTTCATTTCTGAATATGACTGCAAATATAATAGGGCAAAAGGCATTCAGTGAGAGCACATGCCCTTTAATGCTTATAAATGCAGCACATTCCCTGGTTAAGACAAACTGTTTCAAGTGAATTAACTGAGTTACATCTTCACCTTATAGAATCCTGGTGAAATCTTCATTTTCCTGAAAGATGAAATAGTTGGTGAAACTGTGGAGGTTGAGTTTATATCACATGCCAAGTGCATTCGAACACGGCCTGCCCTTTGGGATAAGAATGTCTGGTGTATGAAAGCCCTAGGTAAGAATTTTACACTTTAATAAATATAAAGCATCAGCCTCAGTTTCTTTCATTAAATTTCTGATAAATAGTTTCACTTCTCTATAGAAGCTAACCTGGTACTGCAGGTGCATCCTGTGTTTAGTTCTCACATACTCAGTGTTGTTATTATTAATCTGGATTTGCAAGAATAAGAATGTATAAATTACGAGAAATCATATTATATGCTATGCAGTGAAATGACAACTAGTAACATGTATTTTTAAACATGTTCACAGAGAGCACTTTAATATTTATCAGCTATTAAATATGAAACTAAAATTATTTCCTTGGTTACACCATTAAGATTAGCAGATTCTCAGATTTTATTAATCAGCTTTCTGGTTTTCCCTCTGCCCAAGCTTTGGAATATATTTTTTATTATTTTAGAAACAGCATTTCTCCTTCATCATTATCTAACCATGGTAACTGTGCTATTTCTTGGACAATCTTTCCATCATTTCTTTGCCTCTTTTGTAAAGGCAGGGTCTAAAAAAGCTAGAGTCTGGGGTGGAATCCTTCCTTCCTACTGCCCAGCTTCAGTCTAACTTGTGCAAGGAGATGCACAGAGGGTGAGCACAGTGCATGATATGAACACAGGGTGCAGAGTGCACAACAGTGACTTTCTAAAAGGGTCCCCTGCAGGTCCAGGCCTGCTCATGACATGATCAATTCTACCAGCTGGAAAACTCCAGATAGAATAACCGTATTTACCACAATGCTTATATTAAAATCAAAGTATAATAATATATCAGCTTCTGAATGTTTTAATAGAAGTGCAAGACTACTTGTTTTATGATATTCTTTTATAATCAAATAATATTAGGGTGCTGTCATGATCTTGGAAATGTAACACAAATATTTAAGACTGAAGAATACCAAACCCACGTCCTGACGCCCACCCCACTTTACAACGTAATAATTATTATGCAATCAACTTGGCGGACATTCCTGGACCTGTGTCTGTGTTATGCAAAGTGCCCCCCACCACCACCACCACATCTCCTTGCACAGGTTAGGAGCTGGGCTGCAAGAAGAAAACACTGTCCTCAGGCCTCAAATTGCCTTCCGTTATGGTCAAGCATGCACAGGTGAAAAGGCAGAGAAGGCTGCCTCGATCCTTTTCTCTTGTCACAAACCACCTACTTATGTCCAATTCTCAGATAATTTTATAAATAAAAATTTTTTTACTAATTATTGTCAGAATTTAAATTAAACTTAATTAGAATAAATTGTTACCTAAAAGTAAATATTGCAAATTAAGAAGTACTTAAATATTTCCCAAGTAGCAGATCAGGATATCAGGTAAAATTATTCATATTATTTAAGCATTTATGCTGAGTCTACTGAATGGGTAAGAGTACTGTAAAGAACAAAATGTGTCAATGCTGCTGAAACCAGGAAATAGCTAGAAGAAATCTGAGGGGAAATGTTTCAGTACATCAAGGTAGATGAGTTTTTGGATAAGAACCAAAAACAAAACTAGACAAATAAGGACGATATCAAACTAAGAAGCTTCTGTACAGCACAGAGTCAGCCAGCAGAGACAGCCTGCAAAATGGGAAAAAGAACCCAGAAAACACAGTAACAATAAAAATAGTCCTACTCAAATTGGAAAAAATACTCTGAATGCACAGTTCTTAAAAGATATGACCATATGATTGTACCAAAAAAAGTGTTCAACATGACTAATCATCTAGCAAATGTAGTCAAAACCAAAGTTGAGGTATTATCCCATCCCACTTTGAATGACTACCAGCAAATGGACAAAAATAAGCGCTGGTGAGGATATAATGAAGGGACTTTCCTACACAGCTACTGGGAAAACAACTCAGTGCAATACTGATGGGAAACATTCTAGGCTCCTCACACTAGCTGTAGAAATGGAACCAGGCACCACAGAAGCTTAAAGCGGGGTCTACCGAATTCAGTTTCTGGCTAGTCATCTACAGTAAATAAAAATGAGAAACAGGAAAAAACAAACTTATTTACAAGTTGACCAGATTTTGAGGGCAGCTTATTCTCTGGCCTCAAACCCACAGAAGAGATCAATACATACATGAGATGGAACCCATACCAGGCACCGTGCAGGCTATACTCCACATCAGCCAGGCTGTGAACTGTCCAAGAGCCTCATGGGTTGAAAGTATCCAAACCTTCTTGGATGGGAGTTGGGCGTGGCGGGTTTGCTTCCAGCATAAGACAACTGTATAAAACTTGGAAAGAAGCTTAGTGTCACATCCTAAAGCTAGAGGGCCAGCTCAGAATGATCACATGATGCAGCATGTGTATGTGCCCAAATGAAGCTGTCATTGTGTCCAGGAGGCTTTTGCATCTAGTGTCTACTGCAATATCACTTACAGTAGCAAGGTATGTGTAGAACTACCCTGGTACTCATCAGAGGATGAATACAGAAAGAGAAAATATGTTCAAATATATATGCATGTGTGTGCTTGCATGTGATTGATACATCAATTATATACAATGGAATGATTATGCAGCCGTAAAAGGATGAAATCTTGTCATTTGAAGCCACATGAGTGGCACTAAGAAAGATACATTGTGGATCCAGGACATGGCCCCAATTCAGGGTGAAAGGCCTGGAATCTTCCTGGAGAACCACTAAGGCGAGTCTGCACTGAAAAATGATAGGAACTGGAGACCCAGAGATGAATGCACAAAGGCTGTGTCAGGAAAGGATGCACCCATTTTGAAGACTGAAAATCTTCAAAACTGGGTGAATTTTTTCTTCTCTCCCATTTGCTTTTCATCCTGGCTACAAGCCTATTGGTGCCACCATTAACCCAGCCTGGGGCTTCCCTCCTCAGTTCGAGGCCTACCTAGCAAGCATCCACAGATGTGCCCTAGAGCTTTACTTATCCAATAGTGGTTCTTACTTAAGCCCAGTTCACACATCACAATTAACGATGGCACTAGTCTCACTCACAAGCTCATCTCCATGAGGACTTTGGGCTAATGGGACTGAGAGTTACCGTGGCTCTAGCTTGCATCTAATTCTATTAAAACACATAAGGAGGCCCCAAGCTAGAAATATCAACTAATTTCTATGCATACGGAAGAGGGTATTCTTCTGATACCTATAGCACAGCTAAACAAACTGAACACAGCAGGGAGACAGCTGACTAAAAGCTGAAAGGACAGCATAATGCACCACAAAATAGAATCTCTTCCTTGATTGAGAGACTCTGGTTTAGATAACATGTACTTTTTAAAAGAATGTGAAACAAAGGCAATCCTGGGCAACAAAGGTAAGGTAGGAGGCATTACAATTCCTGACCTAAAGTTGTACTACAGAGCCACCGTGATAAAATCAGCATGGTATTGGCAAAAAAAAAAAAAAAAAATAGACCTGAGGATCAGTGGAATAGACTAAAAGATGCAGAAGCAAATACAAACACACGCAGCCACCTTATCTTTGACAATGGGGCCACACACACTTACTGGAAGAAAGATAACCTCTTTAACAAACGGTGCTGGAAAAACTGGCTCTCTACATGCCAAAAACTAAAACTTGACCCAGGTCTATCACCACACACTAAGCTAAAGTCTAAATGGATTAAAGATCTAAATATTAAAAGAGAAACATTAAATCTCTTGGAAGACAAAGTGGGAGAAAATATTGAAGACATCAGGGTAAGCAAAGAGTTCATGGATAGTAATCAAAATGTAGATTTAACACTTGAAAGAATCAACAACTGGAACTTCTGGCTAAGAAGCTTTTTCACCTCAAAAGAAATTACCAACAGAGTGAAAAGACAACCCAAAAATTTTGAAAAGATTTTTAACTAATAAATATTTAGACAAAGATCTTCTATCTAGAATTTATAAAACACTAAAAACCATTAGGATCCGAAAATTCAAAGACCCAATACAGAAATGGGCATCTGAGATGAACATACACATCTCAGAGAAAGAAATTCAAGAAGCCTACAAATGTATGAAAAAATGCTTCACATCACTAGCCATTCATGAAAAGAAAATTTAAACAACACTTAGATACCATCTCACGCTAGAAAGAATGGCTATCATAAAGAAATCAAACAACAACTGTTGGAGAGGCTGTGGGCAAAAAGGAACCCTTCTCCACTGCTGGTGGGAATGCAGACTGGTACAACCATTATGGAAAGTGGTGTAGAGACTCCTTAAAAAACTAGAGCTGGAAAACCCTTTCAATCCAACTATCCCCCTACTGGAAATTTTCCCAGAAGAACTGAAAACATACCATAATGATATCTGTGCACCTATGTTTATAGCAGCCCAATTTGTAATAGACAAATCTTGGAAACAACCAAAATGCCCATTATCTGAAGAATGGTTTAAAAGATGTGGTATTTTTATGCAATGGAATATTACTCGGCTATAAAGAATGATAAACTGGAAGACTTCATATATAAATGGATGTATATTGAACATATATTCATAAGTGAAATAAACCAGATCTACATGGTATATTGTATAGCCTCCCTAGTGTAAGAACTCAAAAGAATAAATAAAAATGGAGAGGCATAACACAGCTGAATGGAAACCAAAGACTTAAGGGTTAAACAGCAAAGTAACTGGAAGAAGAAAAGAGAGGAAACAGCAGGAGCAAAACTATGCACTTATATGTACAGGATGAATTAGACAATGGTCCTAAGAAACCTCAGAAAGTTTTTCACACTGATGATAGAAATATGTAACACTAAAACTATGCTTGGAATGCCTGTCAAAAATAAAAAAAATAAAAAATAAATAAAAGAATGTGAAAAACATTTCATATCAAATGCCAAAACTTCCTTCAGGAAAAAAATATAAATCATTTTTATTATCAATTTATGATTTTAGTTATCATAATTTAAGAAAATAATGCTGACATATTTTAAATTGAGAACAATTTTTCAGTGTGATCAAGGTTCTGAAACCACCAACCATGTTGATATCTGACCTCTGTTCCTTTAATGTTTATCTTGTGGGAAAAGACCTTCATAAAGGGCCACAGCTTCCCAGGACATAGGAACAGAGAGAGAGAGAGAGAGAGAGAGAGAGAGAGAGAGACAGACAGACAGACAGACAGACAGACAGAGACAGAGAGAGACAGAGAGAGAGACAGAGAGAAAGAGAGACAAAGAGAGAGAGAGAGAGAGCCCTTAAGTTAACAGATTGGTGAGGTATCTACTTGTATGGAATTAATGTAATATTCTTGAGGGAAGACCAGTTAAAGGGTGGAAAAAAGGAAAGTCGAAAGAGGCTTCTGGAGGCCAAATTTACTTCACAAAAAGCATTAAAAAACAGCAGAGCAAACTGATTTCTTCACCATGTTTAGCTTGGACATGAAAAGTCGTATAATAATAATTTCTTATGTAGACAAGGACTTTATCCATGAAGCAAGAGAAACTTGATTCATTTGGAAGAAAATGAATGCACCTTGAGACATACAAGCTTAAATAACACATTCCTTCTCTAATATGAGAAAAGCAAATTATAAATGGAAAATAAAATACAAGATACCAGAAAGCAGGGAGCTAGATCTTTCTCAAATGGTAAGGAGACCCAGAGATGGAGGGGGACAGGAAAGAGAAAAAAAAAATAAGAAAAGGAACTGAGATGTGTTATGTCCATGGAGGAACTCCACACAAGGAATGCAAGCTTTATGTACTGCACACATGGACTAATAAAAAAGTTTTTAAAAGACATATTATTTTAAGTAGCCTGGAGTTTGAGATTTGAAATGTAAATGGATTTCCTTTATCACTGTGTCTCACTAGTACCTGTAAGATTTTGTATCACATTCCTTCAGGATTCAGTCACACTCTGCAACTTCTCTTCACTAACAATTCTCACATTCTTGCCTAGTTTGCTGGTATTGGCCTATATGGTGCACATCTCCAATGTTGGATGTTAATACCTGCCTCAATCCAATGGTGTACCACAGAACTTACTTTTGCTATATTCTATTTGCATCTTTAAATTAGCTGGCTTATATTTTTATTAAAAAGCTGCAAAACGTAGTCACCATAGCAAGCTCACGTTAAAGTACTATTGTGTCTAATAGTTCATAACTGTGTGCGCACAGCCTGCATTATGTTGAGAGTTCAAGGCCAGCCTGAACTATGCAGTGAAACCTTGTCTTAAAAAAAAAGTGGGGATCCTGGTGAACACAGCCCCATGGACCACCAGTGTGGTGGGGGTGTGGTGGTTTTTCTGGTGGGAAGGAATTACTGAGGTGAGGAGGATAAGAGGGGGAGTCTGGGAAACAGATATAAGCATGTATATAAGCGTCATGCTTTGGACAATTGTACTGCAGATTTCTGTTGGTCTATGGAATGGAGAAGTTAATGCTTAATTTTGTCTTCTCTTTTCTTTTTTTTTTTCTTTCTCTCTTCTTAATTTCTTATAACTTTTTTTCTTTGTTTCTTTCTTGTTCCAGTTTTGCATGCATATATCTGGTAATCAGAACAACTACTTTGAAGAAAATATTATGCAATACAACAAATATTGTTAAATTTGTATTATGTTGCTTAGTGAAATTCTGTATCATTTTGATTTTATGACTATTTTTGTATCTTAAAAAATAAGATTCATTGCCTTAATCCCTGCAGGTGGCCACACCATAATAAAACTGCTGACTAATCTTCCCCCCCCCCCAAAAAAAAAAAATTCAAAATCTTCTAGCAAAATAACTTCATAGGGCCAACCAGGTAGCTCAGCAGACTAAAGCACCTGCTTAGACAAACACAGGGACCAGGGTTCAGGCATGGCTTGCCATACCAGCCCCTCCCCTGGAGCATACAGAGATGGCAACTGAGACTGGGCACAGTGGCACACGCCTGTAATCTCAGTGCTTGGGAGCCTGATAAAAGGAGGATCACTACAACTCTGATCTGTGTAATGAGACAATGTAGTCCCTGTACTAAATACAAAATAATAATAGTTATAATAATCATAATTTTATAATTTGCTGTGATAAAATGGGAATTTAAATAGAAAAAATATAACTTTTATGAAATCTACAGAAATGTATTTTTTTCAGCTGGAGCAAGTCCAGATCTCTCTTCTCCACACTCACACTGTTGTAGCTCATGCCTTGTAATTTACACTTTGA
>PVKN010016058.1:0-18099 GCA_004027915.1 Capromys pilorides
TCTATTAATTATATATTTTTCTGATGCACCCTTCAAGAGGTAGAGATCAGTTCCCCTCCACTTAAAGATAGGCCAGATCTAATGACTCACTTCTCACAGATATGAGAAGAAATGAGAGTGCATGGCTTTGGAGGCCAGCTCAGGAGTTAGCTGGGCTGCCTATCCGATAATAAGTTTAATGTAGACCTTGCCTGTTTATTTCTGTATTATGGATGGCTGTTTTTACGGTACAATGACTGACTTTAGTGGTTGTTTTCTTAGTCACTTCCTTCATCACTAGGACAAAATACCTCACACCCACAACTTCAGGAAGGAGAGGTTTATTTTGACGCACAGTTTGTAAAGGTTTCGGCCCATAGTTGGCTGGCTCCAAGCAGGATAGCCTGGCACAGGAGTGTGGCATATGGGAAGCAGAGAATGAAGGGAGGAGCAAAGGGGATATAGATCCTCCCAGAACAAGGGACAGTGACCCACCTCTACCAACGAGGCCTTGCCTCCTAACAGCAAGGCCTGTGTAACCCCACCCTAAAGCCTACTTTAAAGCCACTACAGTGGGCTTAACACAGTAAGCAAAATGTGAGTAAAAGAATGCATTCATTTCATTTCCAAAGGGTGATATGACAAATTACCACAAACCAGTTGGCATTAAACAACAGAATTTTTTTCTTCTTTCGTAGTTCTGGAGTCCAGAAATCTAAAAGCCCCCCCTGTGAGTGCATGAGGCTCATGGGGGACATCTAGACCTACAAACTATATGGTGCATAAGCCTGAAATATATACTCTTGGGCCCTTTCAGAAAAAGTCTGCCAATCCCTGAACTAGGTTATGAAAAGTACAGCAGCTTTTTGCATGCTGTTGGCAACTTACTCTTAGAAAAGCCAGCTGTCACTGTCATGAAGACACTCGGCACTGTGGAAAGGCTCATGGGCCTCCTGCAGACAGCCATGTGCAGGGACGATTCTGGAAGCATTCCTCTAGTTGACTTCCCAGGTGACTAAATCCCTACTCAGCAGCTTGACTGCCACTTGGTGAGAGACCTTGAACCAGAAGCACCCACCTGGGCTGCCTTAGACTCCTGACTCTGTCCCCCAACTGTGTAAGAAAGCAAATATTTATTACATTAAGCCATTAAGCTTTGGGGAACAGTTATTCAGTGACACACGACAAATGTACTCATCCTCCCCTTCTGCAGTTTTCAGGGGCAGTCTATAAGCTGTTGTGGGTGGTTTTTTAATCTGTGTCATAGGCTCTTGCTATTTTAGAAACATACTGAAAAGTGGGATTTATGTAAAGAAACTCTAAGATGACATATCCAAAACTTACATGAGACAAAAGATATTGGGAGGCGATGTCCTAAAATAGCTTTTCACAATTTGCCTAACTGCTGTAACACCATATGTTCTTTGCTACTGATTTCAGGTTTATAGTCCAGGTTGTCTGCATCATAAGGCAGGATGTTTGCTATTCTGTTGCTCACTATGATTTATGGAGAAAGGAATAACACAGTGTGGGACTGGAATCTTTATTAGGTGTGCCACAGGGGATTTAGATGCTTTCTATGAATGTAAGCCCAGTGGCCCCTACTTGGAGCAGTGTCAAGCTCCTTGGGTGTATGTTATTACAGGTTTAGTGGCTTCAAGTTACATACATGTATTACCCCAGTCTTTGGGCTGTGTCCTCCAACTATGGTCTCTCAGAGCTTCCATCCAGGCATCTGGGCTCAAGTTCTCCCAGGAGGCTCCACTGAGGACCTCACCAGTGGTGATAGCATTCAGTTCTTGGTGTTGTGGGTCATGGTTGTAGGACTGAGCTTCAAGTTCATTGGTTTTCTCTTTGGCTTTTTTGTTGGCTTTTTTTATAAGCTGTCCTCAGCTTATAAGGGCTGCCCTAGATTCTCCCAAAATTGCCATGTGCTTCCTCATAGTTAGAGTGGGGAGGGACTGTAGGTGGGTACTCCACTTCTGCATGACACAGTCATGTAATTAGGTGTGTGTAATCATGTGTATCCCATGTGTTACATGATACAGAGCAGTTTAATCAGCAGAGTTCGCATATTCTACTGATTAGGAGAGCTCTTACAAGGGTAAGGGTAGGGAGGTAAGAATCCTGGGACTGTGGATATGTCCTGGGGCCATGGATGTACTCAGGTGTGTATCTGCCACATGGACTTGGAGACCATGTAGATCCTACCTTCAAGGTGAAATTCCCACCTTATTAAAGATGGCTACTATATATAAAAAGGCAGTGTATCACATTGTTTCCTTTTCTTCCACTCTCAACTCTGCTGCAAATGAATGACCCCCAGCAGGGTAGTTTTTAATGAATAGAGATGAGATAATAAAAAGTAGAAAGGTAAAAGACATACTAATCCCCAAACACAGCTTTAACCTGCAATGTACGATAGCAAGAAATAGATCGGCCTGTGCCAGCGAAAATGACCCTGCATAGCCCGAGCCCCAGGTACCACTGCTATTGTATAAAGGTAGTCTGTTTGCACAAGGTCAAAGACATAGTTAAAAAGTTCCATTTTTTATTTCAGTAGATGCGACAGATTCCAAATTTATCCTAGTGTATGAGCTCATTCACTCATTTAGAAACTGCAGCTGCAGGGGTCCCATAGGCAAGGCCCTTGGCTTGGTGCTTCTCGGTTTTAACACTTATGGTGGCTGTTGCTGTGTCCATGGGGAAGAGTCCCCCAACTCCTGCTGTCCCTGCTATGGGTCTACTATCAGCCAGCCCTGGCCTGTAGAGTTTCTCAAAACGTTTAGCAGAAAATGAGTGGAGAGAAGTGGGGACGTTAGAAGGAAATGAAGAAAAGGAAACACGCGGGCCTGCTTGTAGGCGCAGGAGCAGCGCAGCCAGCTGAAGGCACTGAAGGGAAAGGGCCTCTATCCTGCTGCAGCTCCCTCTGCACAGTCTCCCCTCGCTTTCTTCCTGAACATATATTCTACTGCCCTACTACGCACCCTAGGTGGCAGTTGGTGCCGTGGTAACCAAGCTGAGCACAGTCCTGCCTCCTTCCCTTCTGTGCCCCACCCCACTGGGAAACATGGCTGGCATTCAGTAATCTCTTCCTCCAGTCTCTGTCCTCCACCCTGCACCAACCTTTGGCCCTTTCTCTCTTGACTGTGCCCAACATGAGCACCTCCCTATTCCCATTTTCTGCTCCCATGTGGGCTACGTCTCCTCCTCTGTGGACCCTCGCTGCTCGTTGGTGGCTGCCCTTCAGTCCCCACCTGTTCCATTTCCCACAGTAGTGGCCCAGCCTCTCTGCGCCGCCCCCCCCCAACGCCCATCTGGACGCCATCACCTTTCCCTTTTGCCAGGTAACAGTGTCTCCTCTGTTATGATATTTCTCCACTTCATAATCTTTTTGTGGCATACTTTTTCCCCCTACAACAAACATCACACAGACACACACATGTGCATGCACACACACACACACACACACACACACACATCCCTACCTTCTCATCAGGATATTGTAATCCCAAACTCTCCTACATTGCTAGCTTATCCAGACCATCTTCACACTAGTGAAAAGACATTATTTAGTCTACCAGTGTATTACAGAATCATTTCCAGACTCTCTTTCTTAAAATTAGAGGAGGTTTGCCAGGCTTGTCTTTGCTTCACCTCACACACTTATGTGGGCTGGGGTAGTGAGAACACTTAACCCTACTCTCCTAGCAATGTTCAAGTGTGCAATGCATTGTGTCGCACACTGTATGTTGTCACAGGTTGTACAATAGAATTTATTCCTAATTGAAATCTTGTAGCTTTTGACCAACGTCTCCAAATTTGTCCTGTGTCAAGTGTTTTTAAAGTATCAATGAACATCTACCACTTTGGCAATGTTGAAACGTTCCCCCAAAGTAGTACTTTGTGGGTAATTTAGAAATTCAAATTAAAAGAGAAAATGAAATTGCAGAATCCCCATGTTAATCCCCATGTTATGGTTTGTGTACAGGTGTCCCCCAAAGCCTCATGCAGTCATGGTGTGGCTTCTGGAATTTGTAATTGATTATCGTGGATGTGGGTGCTGCACCTGCCCTGGGGCAAATGATTTGCATTTCAATGTAGAGGAAGAGAAGTGAGCTGCTTGAGCTGCTGCTACCCCGTGCTCTTGCTCTTAGCTGCTGCCATGAAAGGCTGCCCTCTGCCATGCACCACTCTGCCTTAGAGCCAGCTGAATATGGACTGAAACCTCCAGTAACTGTGAGGTAAATAAAACTTTCCTTCCTTCATTTTGAGTGTTGGGTGTTCCAGCAATGAGAGAAGAGGAATAATACACCCCATATCTGGTTAATACTCTGCATATTCTTGTAGTCACATGTATGTGTGAGATCACAGGGTACCTATTATTGTGTTAATCTTTTTTCACTTTGTCATGAATATTTTCCTGTTTTTACATATTTTAGTATATAATTTATAGAGGTTTTAAACATTGTGTTGTGCAATTTCACTATAAGGTATTTAACAAAACCTCCATTGTAAGAGTATTATGTTATTATATTCCTAGTTTTTTTGCTTAAACAATTATATGATGAGTTTTTGTTTTTTTATGTATTTGGTACAGGGTCTCACTACACAGCTCAGACTCATCTGATCCTCCTATTTCAGTCTCCCCAGCTCTGGAACTATAAGTGCACTCCCCCAGGCCTGGTCTTGGTGGCCAGCACAGCATGTGGTACTGGGGAATGAGCCCGGGGCCTTGCTCTTGCCTAGGCAGGCACTTGGACTGCTGAGCTATCTCCACAGCCCTATGCTGAAATTTTTATAGCTAGACTTTTTTTTTTTTTTTCAAATTCTTAATTCTTTAAATTCCTTAAAGTTGAATTTGGAGCCAAAATATATAACTTTTTCAAAATGTTTTAATTTTTTTTTGTCTTTAAAAGATAGTGATATTTTAGGCCTATAATAACTATTTCCAAATTGTATCTCAAAAGAGGTATAACTTTTATTTTACCCTCAGCAGGGTATAAGCACCTTTTTTTCTACACTCTTCCCAATGCTGCATATTACTTTACCGTGCAATAATACAAAAGATCTCACCTACTTTTCAAGGAGAGGCTAATGTCTTACTTTGTTCTAACTTGCATCTCTTTGACACTCATATCAAACATTTTTCTTATTAGCCATTGCATCATTCTGTGACTATTAACTATTCATGAATATTTTTCTTTCTCTTCCCTCTACCTTACTAGTATGTTTATTTCAATTGTTCTTCAACTTTCAGGTGTATATTTTACTGTACTTTCTGATGGCTTTGAATTGAGCTTTTCTCAATGTAAAGGAAGGCAGACTTGTTTTTGCCTACCGAAGAGACTCAGGGTTATCTGTGTGTGCACGTGTATTGTAGCTCAACAAAGCCACTGAATACTATTATGTGTGGGCCATTTACTCTCTTTATTTACACGTTGCCCTTTCGATCAGCATTCAGGATTCTGGAATAAGTAGTTAAGGTACAGTATGACATCTGTCTTGGTCTTAAATATTATTTTCAGTAGTATCAATGTATTGCATTTTCTCTTTGAAATTTTTCAAACATAATTTTTCTATTTTTTATTTTATTTTATTTTATTTTTTATTATTATTTTTATCTGCAGTAGGTGGCAGCAGCAGCATTCTGTCCTACAGTTCAGGATGTAACAAGGCTCTTGTAGGTGAAGATGTCAAAGAACTAACCCTAAATGCAAGAGCTCATGACTAAAATTTTATCAAGCTCCAAGAAATAATCTCAGGAAAAATGCACTTTATTTTTCAAATGTTCCAATGCTTAGTAATTACTAATAGTGTATTTTATTTTTTTTTTCTTTCCTGGACTCTTGCTTTTCCTCCTGCTGCTTTTTATATTTATTTATAGTGAAAGCTACTTCAAGATACCAGCCTATCTTCAAGAGGAGTGGCCTTTTGAAGATGACCACTGAATACAGAGGCTTCAGTTATTTAATAAACTAAAAATTTGTGCTAGGAAAATGTGGCCAACTTAGGCTGCTGCTTAAATGAATGGTCTTCCATAGGGATTTTTCACTTTGCTGATTTTAAATTCAGGTCCAACACAGTCTGTCTCTGGAATGTGATGTCCCCCTGAAGTTAGACAGCCACAACCTGTTGCCCTTGTAGGCCAGGAGCACTGAGTCCTACCAGGGTGAATCTGGGGACATGGCTGCTTTGTGGATGACCAAGCTCCACTGCCAGGGAGGTCATTAGGTTCCACAGGCCGAGGGGGCTGGCAGGGAGCCGTAACTGTGAGATAGGCCCTGTGGTTGTGGGTTTCAAGGGAGAAAAGAAGAACAAACCCCTGTTACTCCAGCCAGTGGAAAGGTCAGCTTTTTTTTTTTTTGTCCACTCATCTCACCCTGAGGGCCTGGCTGGGGTGACATGTAGTGCTGGGGATAGAACTACAGTTCCCTGCACTGACCTAAGCTTGCCTAAGCAAGTGCTTTAGACCACTCAGCTATCTCGCCCACCCATGATGGTCAGCTTGATGGCGGTGACGGCAGATTGTTCTAAACCAGGAACAACCCAAGGCTGAGAAAAAATGTGTGTGCCATGGCTTGCTGTTCTGCCTTTTATTAAGGTGGCCTCAGAGTGAGAAAGAACAGATTGAGATTCAACAAAGGGAAGATAGTCTGGAGTGGTATTTCCTACTCCAAAGTGTGTTTTGAGGTATTGTTTCACCCTTAATTTATGTGAAGATATATTAAGAAAGCTGAGCATGGAGGTGCTTGCCTGTAATCCTACAACTCTGGGAGGCCGAGGCAGGAGGATCACAAACTTAGGCTAGTGAGACCATGTCTCAAAGGTAAAAAATAAGAAAGGGCTGGGGATGTAGCTCAGTGCAAAGGTCCTGCATTCAATGCCTAGTACCACAAAGGAAAAAAGAAAAGTTTCCAGGTCTAGACTGTATGCTTCTTCAGGGCAGGGGCTGTGCATTTTGCCAACACAGACTGAGTAAGTACCCAAAAAGCAAGCGAATCAGTGAAGTTAACAGTGTCCCATTCTGTCCTTTCAGATCCCCCTAAAACTACCCCTTTCTTCATCTGCTCTTCAGCAGGCTGTCCGCATACAAAGGAGCTGCAACAGCCCGTTCTCCTTAGCAAGGACGTTTCTGGTAAAGATGATTATTATTAGTAACAGCACAGCAACGATCCCTTGTTGAAAGCTTTGAGGTGATTATCTTTTTAAAAAAATCAAAGGATCAAATATTATCACACCTCCTCAAAAGTCTTTTTTGAATGAGAATTGAAACTATATTTCCAGGCCCAAGCTTTCTAATTAGGTCTCAGCAGAGGGCGTACAAGCTACGTCAAGTGTTCTTGCATGAGATTTTCTGTATTCCTAATGTACGTAAGTAATCAGGACACTGCTTCTGTGAGTCTTCCATGACGATTTTCTTTTGTACTTTGCTGGGTCTCTAACCCTCTTCGCTTGGATCCACGTCTCGTTTGTTCATTTCTATTATAGCAGTACCATACAGCAATGCTAGTATTTTCTCATAGATTTCAGATGACTTTTGAGACAAAACTCATAGTTTAAAAACTCTTGTTTAGGATCGCATTCTATGTCCCACCCGGTGGATCCTAACTGGTAGGAAAGAAGCAGCATCAGTGGTCACTGTCACCAGACAGATAGAAGATGTAATGCAAAGATCGCTGGGAGAGCTGACCACTGCCTGGTTCTGCCATTTAATTCCAAGGCTGTGCAGAAATCAGTGAGCCTCACTTTCTTCTTCTGTAAATTAATAATAATAATAATAATAATAATAATAATGAGGTCAGAATAGAGTGAGTTTTAAGCTTCTCTTAGCTCCTTGCTGAGTTACTGATTCTTCTCAGAATCTCTTTGAGTGGTGGTTGCTTATTTATCTGCAGGATATATCAGCTGGGATACAGACTAAGCAATGGTAACAAACTCTCAAAAAACTGACGACATAAAAATGGGAAAATGTCATTTCCCTTGTCATAAGCAATCTGAGAGTTGGCAGGTATTCCAGGACAGATAGCATGGTTCAGTGGACTACTCAGTGCCCTAGCATGCTCCTGTTTTGCTGCCCTGCCATTGCCTAGGGTTTGACATCATTTCATGGCAGAAGCTGAGTGTGGCACTGAGGTCGGCATGGGACCCATGGCCAGTAGCTTCTCCTCTACGGAGACCTGGAAGTTACAGACATAACTCCTTACATTCTAGAACTTACAAATGAGGTAGCATCCATATCTACCAGGAGGATAGAGAAGTCTCTAGCAGAATAGCCATGTACTCACCTAGACTTTTAACAGTGAGTGTGGGGTCAAGAGTTCTCTACAAAGGAAGAAGATTGGATACTGGGGAACAGCGTCTACCACCATGCTTTGATATGACTTTATGTTACTATGATACTTTTAAGTTTTCAATGTATTGTGTTTCTTATTCACTAAAACAGGCTAAATTAGAACCTGTGACTTATCCCTGTGTGAATACCCAACACATTAAGGTATCTTGAACATGGATGTCATACAATGAAAGTCTGTACACTGGATTTCTGTGTTGGTTTTATACAGTACCCAAGAAAGCTCCTTCCCTGCTCCTGTACTCCGCTCTATTCCTTAGAGAACGTTACAGGCGAGGCTTTCATTCTCTGTCAGTGAGGAGCCTGGATCAGACCCCAGGAAACAGTAAAATTTAAAAATGTATCATAGACTGACTTGGGGCCGGTGACTACTAGAAGCAAGTTCTGTCTTTTACTACCACAGGCAGTAATAAAGATAGCTCTGCCCTATTTTAGGCAGTAATTATATGAAATGAATACCGTGAGCTTTCCAGTAAGGCTTTATTTGGTTTTAAGTACATTACCAGGATATAGTAGTTAATGCTATTAATGAATAAATACTAAGATGGATTTGTTTTTCCTTGGAAGATTTTTAGTTCTTATCTTCTTTTTTTAAATTTTTATTTATTTGGTATAGGGCCTTACTACACAGGTTGGACTCATAGTGATCCTATCTCAGGCCTATCTCAGCCTCTTCAGGGCTGGGATTACAGGTGTATGCGGGGAGGCATGGTATGTGGTATAGGGGATCTAACTCGGGACCTTGCTCTAAGTGCCTGCAGGCACTTAGGCTCCTGAGCTATGTCCCAGCCTGGTCCTGTCTTCTTCACTTTCTTAATTAATGGTTTTGTTGTTTGTCTTTCTGTTGAATTTGGGATTGACCCCAAGGCCTTCACATAGAGTTATAATCCCAGCCCTTTTAATTGCCCAGGCAGGGCTCAAATTTCTCCTGCCTCTGCCTTGAGGAGTACTAAGATTACAGGCCTGTGCTGCCCTGTCTGTCTCCTTAATTAATCTTAAGAAAGAGATTGCTAAAGTACTGAGTGAGAATCTACACCAGATGAGCCTATTGTGGACAGCCCTAAGGTTCACTGTCAAATCCAGGGCCACTACTTACCTCGTCAGTGTTCACATCTTGCCCTCTCCAATCTCGGTCCTTTGTCCGCCATACACTATCATCTTACATCAGAGTAACAAGCCCCAGGATGTGCCTTAGCAGCTTCACGGCTGACGTGAGCCAGCTCTGCAGTGTCGTCCCTGTGCTCCCAAGTCCTCTCGGCCCCTTCCTCTGCACGGCGCAGCTCCAGCCTACCTCCTTAGTGTAAGTCACTGTGACCTGCTGGCTCAAAATGGTCAATCCATCTCAAAGAACAGACTAAATCCAAATGCTAGATGACAGGGCGGCAGTGCAAGCCGGGAGTGGTAGAACAACTCCAGAGGGTGTGTTTGTATAAGGACAAGCCTTATTCCCTCTACAAACATGACACCTTGCCAAAGACCAGCAAGTCGCAGGTACAGCACTAGCTACCGTCTGGGCGGGCAAGTGTGGCTCTGGGCCTTTCCTTAGCTTCACGGCACATTCCCATAGCCCCCCTGAGGCTCCTGGTGAGAAATCTGCATTGATGTATTTTCCTCCAAGACTTTACATTTTTCCCAAAGGGAGGCAGACACATGAGTGCTCAGGGCTGGTTCTTAGCTCGCTGTGTCAACAGAGGATAGAGGAGACCACGGCTGGCTGTGTACCTCAGCTGTCCTGTTCCCCAGGGCCCTGCGGAGACAGATCCACAGGAGGTTAGGCAGTTGCAGAGATGCCAGGTGTGTACTGAACGTTTCGCTGTGATGGGATCGTCCCAGGCAAAGAAGACTTCCTGCTCCTAATTTCAGTTAATTTCTTTCTAGTATTTTCTAAGTTCACATAAAACACTTCCGTCTGCCCCACTAATTTAGGAGTCTCACCATTTTTGTAGTTACTTGTTTTTCCGAAGCTCCTTAAGCCCAGGAGCTGGCTTTCACATTAGTGTATTCTCACTTAAAAATTCGTCTTCTACGGGGCACAGCAGTAGGAGGCTTGCTGCGCATGCGCGAGACCTAGGTTCATTCCCGGCCCTGCAAAAATGACCAGAGAGCCTGACACAAGGGTTGCATACTGAAATTTCAACAAAGAACATCTATGAAAAAACGTCTTACTGATTATTTCTGGAATTTAGGAAACTCAAACTCTAAAACAGGTGAAAAGAACGTATTTTTAGCACAAAAGGCATAGTGTATTATTACATGGTACTTACATCAAGCAAGAAATAGATATGCATTGAATGTATATATCGTAAATTGTGGGGATTTTTGTTTTGTTTTGTTTTGTTTACATTTTGAACCATGATCATAGTAAGAAATCTGATTTTCAGTGTCATACAGATGACACACATGTTCCCTAAAACACTATATTGCACTTTATGACTTTAGGTATACTGTTTTCCATTCTGTTCTACTTTATCTCATTTAAAAAATGGTAGTAATGACCCATCAAAGTAATTTCGTGGTCCACTAATAGGTTACAACTGCAGATTGGAAACCATTCTCTGAAAACACCCTGTCTATATCATGAGTCAAGAATGCATTTTGGTCATCATTTTGAGTCAGATATCTGTTTACCTTAAAATGGAAAAAGAATATTGAACACAATTCTAAATAATTAAGCATATGAATAAAACATGTTTGTACTGCTTAATAGAAGTATTTGTGTTGTTCAGTCTTTTCCCTTAAAATATCAAAAAGTAGTATTCATTTATTTTTGAAATACATAAAAATGTTTTTGACCGTGTGCATGTTTTCTTGGTGGCTTTCTTAAGGCAAATTTGACACATAATAAATGATACACATTTAAAGTGCATAACTTGATGCATCTTGGCATAACTGTCCACCCATGAACA
This sequence comes from Capromys pilorides, assembly GCA_004027915.1. Taxonomy (NCBI): domain Eukaryota; kingdom Metazoa; phylum Chordata; class Mammalia; order Rodentia; family Capromyidae; genus Capromys; species Capromys pilorides. The sequence continues at coordinate 11,239 of PVKN010016058.1, forward strand.
CCCACGTCAACCAAGATAATGAGCACCACTCTTCAGCAACTTCTTCAGACCCCTTTGTGGCCTCTCTCTGCCACCCTCCCCCTTGCTTCACAACTGTTGTGTGCTTTCTGTCACAGCGTTTAGTGTGCACTTGCTAGAATTTATGTAAACGGAGTCACAGAGGATGCATTCCTTCCTGTCTGGCACAAAAGGCATAGTGTATTATTACATGGAATTTATATCAAGCAAGAAATAGATATACATTGAATGTATATATCATCTTTCACTTGCCGTAGCTGTGTTGAGGTTCATCCGCACTGCGGCATGTTGCAGTAGTATATTTCTCTTTTTTTGCTGAATAGTATCCTTGTTATATGTAGACCAGGGTGATCAAAATATACAGTGAATGATTAAACTTTTAAAAATTCATTACATTAGACCCCCTCAAAATCCTCAAGTGCTTTGAACACACTTATCCCAAGGTTCTTGCCACTTCCTGAAACAGTTCTAGAAGTCTTCTTTCTTGAATGTTTTTATGAGTGTGATTAAAGGAAACATCCAGTGCTGCTGGGTTGTTGCCAGCAGGCTTGTGAAAACACCCTGGTATGTCTCCATCCACCGTGCACACCAGATCTCACACTGTGTGACTCTGGGCTCTTTTCTAGATTAAAAGGACCATGAAAGATAAATGCTTTAAATCACTTCAGGACATGGAGGCAGCCAACTCACTATAACTAACATACTTGATTCATTTACTGGTTGATGGACATTTAGATTGTTTCCATTTGTGAACCATTATGAATAAAGCTACTAGAATGTTTGTGTAGATGTTAGCCAACCTTTCTGTTGCTGAGATAAAATGTTTGACATACACAACTAAAAGGAGGAAAATTTTATTTCCACTCACAGTTTCAGAGGTTTCAGTCTGTAGCCAGCTGGCCCAGGGTAGAAGTGGTGTGGTGACTAGGCATGGCAGGGGAGAGCAGCTCGTCCTCAGGGAAGCCAGGAAGCAGAGAAAGGGGAAGAGTCAGGGGAACACTATGTTCCTTCCCCCCTTGTGCCCCGCTCCTTCAGCCACCCTCGCTCCTTCATGACACATTTAGTTGGGAACTAAGTCATCAGTGGGTGAACCCAACCATGAAATCGGTGCCCTGTGGCCTGTCATCTTCCAAGAGCTCCACATCTGAACACAGGAGCTTTGGGCTGGGGGCTTCTTTTTATCCAAACCATAACCATGTAAGTGTCTTCACAGAGCTAAATACCTAAGAGTAGAGCATCCATGTCATATGGCAAATGTATCTGTAGAACATTAAGTACATACAAGCTATGTTTTAGCAAGTGTTGCAAGGGAGAAGAGAAGACATCGAGCTTCTTGAAAAGATCCGTTGGAGTCCAGCATAGTGGCACAAGCCCATAGTCCTAGCTACTTGAGAGGCCGTGCCAAGAGGATCTTAAGTCAAGGTTAGCCTGGGCTATTCATTTATTTGTTTGTTTATATAGGGTCTTGCTACGCAAATCAGGCTCATAATCCTCCTGTCTCAGACCCCCCAGTCTGAGACATGCACCACTATGCCCAGTCTCGGTGGCTAGCACAGCACACGTGGGGCTCCAGGGCCCACCCAGAATGCAGTACCAGGGATCAAACCTTGGGTCTTTGCGCTTACCAGGCAGGCACTTAGACCTCCCAGCTATCTCCCCAGCCCAGCCTGGGAAATTTAGCAAGACTGTTTCTCAAAATGGAAATAGAGCTGGGGATGTAGCTCAGCGATGGAGTGCATGCTAGGCCTTGGGTTCAATTCCCAGTACCAGAAAACAAACAAAAAGACCTACTGGGATGATCTGTTTCTCTTCCATCACACTTTGGCTCTGAGCTTGCTTGCTCTTTCACACTGCATCTAGAGCACCTCAGGCCTAGAAGACAATGATCTTTGCCCTGTAACTCATAAGAGATTACTGTGTTTTTAAATCAGTGGCAAGATTAAGACCCTTATTATCCCAAACGCTGAACAATATTATCTCTTGCCTGGATATTAAGTCAAAATTGTTAAACAATGCAAAGTGTCTAATATAAATAATAAGGCCCAGTAAATTCTCATTTTCTCTGAAATAACAACTTTGATTCACTTCATGAAATATGTTCCAACAAATTGGTTTTTCATTTCCCTATTGCTATTCTTACACTATCACAGATGGGGCTGCCAGGCACCCCCTGGAGCTTTCTCGTGGCCTGTGGATGATACTCCTTAAATAGCTTTCTTCAATAATTACTGTTTTGTTTGTTCAGATGGGGTCTCGCCATATTGCTCAGGTTGCCCTCAAACTTGCAATCATCGCGCCTCGGTCCCTCAGTGGCTGGAATTATAGGTGTGCACCGCCATGCCCGACAGCGTCACTTTTTAAATGGGTGATTATGTGTGTTTCATCTTCTCTAATTGTTTGCGTCTGGGCACCTCTGGTGTGCGTCCCAGTGAAATGACCTCTTTTTCGTACATAGATTGGCCTAATAAGGGAATAGGTTCTGGTGTGTCATTGTTGTTGTTATTTTGGTTTTGTTTTTTGGGAAACAGGGTCTCTCCATGTAGTTGAGGCCAGCCTCAAACTCCCCGTGATCCTCTTGCCTCAGCCTGCTGACTGCTGTGATTACAGGTGCGAACCACCACATCCAGCTTTTGGAGTCTGTTCCCTTTTCTTTTTTCAAACTCACTTCGTGACCGCTTCATATTCCTCATCATAAAATGGGATTAAGAGATCTATTTTAATCATTGTATGAGTTAAATGAAACATCTGTGTGAGGCCCTTGGCACTACGCTGCACACAAGCGCAAATTGATATTTTATAGCTGTATCATTGTGTCTCATGGTCATTGATAGAACAGTGTAATGGTACTGATTATCCAAGTTACTAAATGAAAAAGTAATTTCCTTGGGACAAAATTTTTTTTGGCAGATTCCTTGCCATTCTATTTTTCTTTCATTTTTTTTTTTTTTTTATGGCTAGCTCAGCCTGTGCTGGGGGTGGAGCTGGTGCAGCATGCAGTGCCGGGGATCAAACCGAGGTCCATGCAGTTGCCTAAGCATGCGCTTTAGACCACTGAGCCATCTGCTGGCCCCTGCCATTCTATTTATATTTTTGCTTAGGTTTAAATTCCTTCCATATAGACTAAGCATAAAAGAAGGAAGACCTAAATTTAGACGTACATTTATTTATTTATTTATTTATTTATTTATTTATTTATTTATTTTTGCAGTACTAGGGATTGAACTTGGGACCTTGTACTTGCAAGGGAAGTGATTTTACCACTGTGTCATATCCCTGGCCCCTAAAAATAGACATTTAGATAAGGAAAATTGGAAATTGACTTTAAAGTAAAATCAGGAAAGGAAAGATGTTAAAAAGAATATGTTCTCATAGCCTTTGAATAGACATGTAATAAATAGTTTAAGAGAAACAAAGTTACAAGTTGTCAACCTCAGAATGAAACTAACCAGTGAGAAAATTTATGCAATTCAGAGATACAAGAGGCAAGTGGAGTTACGGCTCTGTGAGGTTGTTGGGTAAGGTCGCTGACGCTGGTTACCATGTTGACTATAGTACACCTATAATTACCTCCAGCTTGCAGTGAGATGTAGAACAGCTAAATAATTTCACCTAAGATTTCAGGTTTGTCATATTTTAAGTCTGTATGAATTGAGATGAGCATTAGAAATATATAAATATTCGTGAAAAAATCACTGGCTTAAAATTGTCAGTAGGAATAGCCTGGCACAATATCATGTGCCTATAGCCCCAAGTACTTGGAAGGCTGAGGCAGGAGCACCTGTTGGTCCCTAATAGTTGGAGATCAGCTTGGATAACATAGTGAGACTCTATATTTATTTAAAAACAAAAAAACCCCACTAAGATAGCACTTGCTGTTAAGAGGAAGTATTGGGTCTAAAGAATGCTGAACGTTCGATGATGGCCAAGACAGTAATAGAGTGGTAGACACCAAGTGAGAGTTAGAAGATAGGACTTGAAAGTTCACCTACAAAAGTACTGAAATGTTTCATATCAGGACAGGAACTCAAGTAGTGCATGGACTCTGATTTTAATAGGCTTTGTTAAACGTGACAGAAGACAATTAATTAATGACATTGTGTTAATAAGGACTTTTGACAGAAACCTATGTCCGCTGGGTTAAGTTCAACACAGTACCGGGAGGATCAACAGGCCTCTGCAGCCAAGAGCCTCGCCGAGTCCCTGTCTTGAGACCCGCTGGTGTTCGGTCTGTTGTCGGGAAGCTGCCCTCTTTCCCCTTCCTCTTCCCTGTACAGGGACAACGATGACGGCTATCTGCTTGTGTTGTGCTTATAGCTAATAGCCTGGTAAAACACGTAGTGGTTTGCTCCTCAGTAGCTGTAGCAGGCATCTCTAGGTGGATCCAGTGATGTTCACTGGCTAACTTGGCCTACCAATCCATCCTTTCTGTAACCTTTGCTGTGGAGACCACCTGGATAACTCCCCTTGAAAGAAGAGCAATTGAGGGCCAGCAAGATAGCTCAGTGGGCTAAGCACCTGCTTAGGCAAGCGCAGGGACCGGGGTTCTATCCCCCCTACCACAAGCTGCACAGGCCCTAACCCTGGGCATGATCAGTTGACCCTGAGTCCCGGCATGGTGGCATATGCCTATAATCCCAGTAGTGAGACCTTCTACCAAAGAAAGAGAGAGAGAGACAGAGAGACAGAGACAGAGACAGAGACAGAGACAGAGAGAGCAATTGTCTTCATTTTGGCTAAACCTGGCCCTGTTTCCATGTGTTGATATGTACAGAGCTGGCTAGGACTTTTCCTTATTCTTTCAATTGGCTTTAAGCAGTGCAAACTGGTTCGGGCACTGAGCTATAGTCTTTGAAATGAAACAGTAGGTCAGTGTTACCCTGACCTTGTAGCTTCCCAAAAACATGTATGGGCCAGGTGGGCTGGATGGAGAGCCTGCTGGGCTCCAACCTTGAGAGCAGAGGCTGTGACTTCCCAGGGCATAAAAGTCCACGCATCAGAGCTGCAGTGCCGACCTCAGGACTAGCTAGACACTGGCTCCGGTGGCTCTATGCAAATCGCTCCTTCTTCTGAGCCTTCTGTCTGCGTATTACAGAGATGGCTTCAGACCACCGAACCCTCCCAGATCATGGCACTCATGTGTTTCCTACCACTCTCTCAGTCACTTGTCCCCAAGCTACTTTCCTTGTCAAGAATTAATAAACTTGGATTCAGTCCTGGGTCGAGATGATGGAGGCTACTATCAAGCGGCTCTGAGCAGGATCTAAAATTAACCAACTGGCTTTTGGTGTTTACTTGTGAGTCTGTCCAAGGCCTAGGCCCCTTGTCTGGAGATGGGCCGTGGACTCAGTAAGTGAAGCTCTATGAGTCACTGGTCACTGCTGAAGCCTGTAATGTCCTGTAATGCCATGATGTCTCAAAGGACAACAAAGGCCACAGCTGAGGACACCTGGCTCCAGCTCCAGTTAACTAGACAAAGACTATAGCTTCAGGCATCTCACTCCTGTAGTGAAGATCAATCTGGAAATAAGATAATTCTCCTAAATTAACATAATTTGTTACTTGGAAAAGTCTTTGAAGTGACTCCCAAGGTCCTGCTTAGTTTCCTATGCTTCGGCTCTATTCCCTTCCTTTATTTGAAAACCAAATAAATAATGGCTGCCCAGAGAAGTACTTTGTCTCAGCCCTCACCCATCTTAAATTCTGCAAGAGGTTTTGATCCTCCTAGAGCCCTAAAAATCGTACCACCTCTCTCTTTTGTTTTAGCCTTCACCATTTACTTGTTTGGGAGGTTGGAGGCCTAATCAGTCTGTCATACCAAGGCCTCTGTTCCTCGTAGCCATTGTTCTAGCTAGACTCAGGACCCCGTTGTCTCCCAAAACTATAAATATGCCTTAGCCTCCTTACTCTTACCATGGGTTACCCTGGAAGTGACAGATTGGCATTAACTTGCTAGAATTCCAATAACTTTTCCATGGGATTACAAATCTAAACTTCTCTGACCACCACAAGGACCAGGAAGGGCTCACTGTCCTTTGTGACTGAGGAGATGAGTTGGGCAGCTGTGTGCCATCACTGCCTCTTGGAGCGGTAGCTCCTGTGGGCTGTGCGCCATCCGCGCTGCATGACCTGGGAGTAGGGGCAGAGGCAGCTCCTTCACATGAAGAAGACAGAGAAAGAAACTTGCAAGCTAGCTGCCTACCGCTCTCCTGACTCTGTCTTCTGTCATGTTGCCTGCGCTGTGAGGCAGAGGGAAATGCTAACTCCCCTTTAGCTAAAAGTGAAAAATTAAAAGAGCATCAGAACAGAACTTACATGGTTAAGATTTTTTTTTACAGGAGCTCCCAGAAAGTAGTCAGTCAGTCAGTCAGTCTGTCTGTCTCTCTGTCTCTCTGTCTCTCTCTCTGTCTCTCTCTCCTTCTCCTCTTTTCCTCCCCCCAAATATAGAAAACACTGCCTCTTATATGCTAAGCACATGCTGTATCACTGAGCTACATCCAAGTCCTAAAAGTAGTATGTATTGTGTGTGAGTAATGTATAAAGATTCCTCTTGTGAGCCAGGCATGGTGGTGAATGCCTGTAATCCCAGCATTTGGGAGGCTGAGGCAGGATGATCACTGCGAACTGGAGGCCAGCCTAGGCTACAAAGTGAGTGATGTGAATTGGAGGCCATCCTAGCATACATAGAGAATTCAAGGACAGCTTGAATTGCTACATACGTAGCAAGTCCCTGCCTCAAAACATAAAAAATTCCATTTGCTCTTTGAATACCTAAAATACCTTTATAAACTCATATTATTAGTCCTACAAAAGTTTGGTGTATGGCCTTACCATAATTTATATATT
>PVKN010016059.1:0-18103 GCA_004027915.1 Capromys pilorides
TTCTGAATGAATGGTTGCTGCTTTCTGTGATTGATTTGTGTTTCTTTACACTCCAGCCCTGCCCGATGGGCTTAAAAGCCTGTGACGTTTCCTCATTTGGGGATTGCTTTTGACTGCTGCGTTCGGAGAAGTCTCCTGTGAGACTTACCTGGAAGAGAAGCTCCCTTAAGACTTTTGGTGTAGCCCGTTGCCATTTGGGTTTTCTTTTCTTTCTAAAAAATATTTTAAAGGAATAAAACTTTGAAAAAAGAAATGATACAGAATTTCACTAAACAAGATGATAGGAATTCAACAATTGCTATTCTATTGCATATTGTTGTCTTCAAACTAGTTGTTGAGATTACTGGATATAAGCAAGCAAAATTGGTCAAAAAAGAAAAAGAAAAAAATTTAAGCATGAACTATTCTTTTCAGTAAATCAATAGAAATCAGAAATACGATTATCCCAGCTATCTTTGTGTCTATATTTTTCCTTCCTTCTCTCTTTCTTTTCCTCTTTCCCTCATCCCGTTGCTTTTTCCTCTTAGCAGTTTCCTTCCCATGTACAGCATCTACTGTAGCTTTCAGGTTGTATTTACTCTTTCAGGTTATTATACTGAGGAGACAATAAGATGCTTACACATATGGGTTTGATTTATTTTACTTATGAGTGTGATCTCTAGTTTCATTCATTTACTTATAAAACCCTCAAGTTTATCTTTTTTATAGGTGTGTAATATTCCATTGTATAAAAATACATTTTAAAATCCATTCCTCAGTGGATGGGCATTTGGGTTGTTTCCAAGATTTAACTATGACAAATTTTTCTGCTATAAATGGGTGCACATATATCACTGCGGTGTGGTATTTTAAAATCTTCAGGGAAAATACCCAGAAAGAATAGCCAGGTTACGTGCGACGTCTAATTCTAGTGTTTTGAGGAAGCTCCACGCTGATTTCTGTGGTACAGCGTTGTACCGGCCTACCTTCCCACGGGGCTCTTTTCTCCCTCCAGCCCCTTCTGCGTTTCTTATCCTTTCTGGGGTAAGATGAAATCTCAGCATTGTCTTAATTTGCATTTCCTGAATGCCCAGTGGGTTTTCTTTTATTGACTTACATGTTCTATAAGTTTGAATTTTTTTCTTGGCCATTGCTTTTAAAAACTTAACATCTGAGTTCTTTGTCTGGCATTGATGTCATAATGGCATCAATTAGACACATTACAAATACTCCCTCGGGCCGTGGCTTACCTCCTCCTTCTCTCATGACTCCCAGGGATGCGTGCTTCAGTCTAGTGTGTGGCTCCATTCTTTGCGACCCACGAGCCCACTGCACCATGGCCTGCTGCGCCGTGGCCCGCCGCGCCGTGGCCTGCCGCCTTGGGTGCGAGTCCCCATCTGACCCGGCTGTCTCCGGCTCCATCTCCTGCTCAGGGACTCGCATTCTCGCTGACTGAATTTCGCGAGGCATCCTGGCTCCTGCTGAATAAGTCTTTCCGTCTCGTGCTCCTTCCAAATCCGTCCTGGGTATCTTCTTCCTTTCTTCTTTCACGCAGGCTTTAGAATCGATTTGTCAAGTTCCATTAAAACTCTCAAGTTTTGACAGCAAAGGCAGGGAATTTATGGAGAAGCGCGGGGGGAGCTGACACTTTTATGTTGTCACATCTGTGAACACGGCATTTTTCTCAGCTCATCTCTCTCATTTTATCCCGTCATCAAAGCCTTATAATTGTCTCCATAAATAATGGCACATCCATTGTGGGATTTAATCCTAAAGTCTGTATACTTCTGTATCATTTAAGATTATATATTCTGTTTGTTGGTGGTGACTGAAAAGCAGTTTGCCTTCTGTACTGACTGTCTATGCAGAAATCTCCCAGTAACTTTTTTTAGATTCTCCAGGGTCTTTCTTTTTCTGCTGCTGGGAATTGAACTCAGGACCTTGAGTTTGCCAGGCAGGCAGGCCCCAGGCCACAGAGCTATAGCCCAAGTCCTGTTTTTCTAGCTAAGCAGTGACCTCATCTGCCCATAAAGATGGTTCTGTTCTTTCCTTAACAGACTTCATAGTTTCAGTTCTTCTTTTTCATCGGGCTACTTTGGCTAAAGTCTTTGATCCACTACCTTAGTCCTGATTTAAAGAGAATACTTCTAATGTCTTTCATCGCATTATCCCTAATATGGAGAGAGTTGCTATTATTCATGAATGTTGATTTTTTACCATGTGTTCTCCTGCATGTGTTAAAAGTGTAATAGTTTTTTCTCCATTTTTCTGACAATATACTTTATTTTTTTAAAAAAAACCAGTACATGTTTTAGATTCATAACTATATTAATTGTAGAGCATTGTGACATGCGACACATCTTATGCTGGTAGATTTTTTTCACATGTTGAACTCTTTCTGGGCACCTGGGGTCTTACAGGATCTCTGCAGGGTCCCATCTCGTTGAAGCTTGGTGTGACCTCCTGTGGGTGAGGAGTCACAGGCTTTGGCCTTCTCAGTGCCCTCAAAGGCCCAGCCTCCCCCTCCTCCATTCATTCTTTTCTCTCCATGGCTGGTCCCCTTAGCCACAGCCAACCCACCCTAGATGGCATTCCAGGGTTGGGGGGCAGCTGTTTCCAGGGTCGGCAGTCTGCCATAATACTGAAAACTGAGCTCCCAGGATTCCCAGCTCACAGGTGAGAAGTGGGGTTCAGAGCGGCAGGAAGGCCCCTGTCTACTGTGACCCGGCTAGGGATGCGGTCACATGAACCGAGATGCCCCTGTCTCTGAGGGCCATACATTCTGCTCTGTACCTGCTTCTCTGTGTTAGGAAATTCAGGCGTGCGGTCATTCGAGGCTCACTGTTAGTGTCCCTCGGGGCTGCTCACACCCTGAAGGTGATCAGGACACTCACCTCTTCCTCGTATGTCTTCTGGTGCTTGATGCTTAGACTTGTTAGGTAGGGAAAAAACTCATAGCTTTTCCTTTGCTTTCTAAGCAGGAGGTCAAACTTCCTGAAACTGTGCCAGTCGCTTCCCTCACTGCTGTCTTCCAGGTAGGCGTTTAGGCCGTCCTCATCCCGCTGGCCTTCGAGTGCCGTGGCCAGCCGCTCTCCGGTGCTGTGTTTTCCTAGCTACCAGAGTAGCGCACCGCAGCATGCTATTCCAGTGCTCGCCTTCTCTCCTGGTGTTCACTGAGTCTTGCAATTCATGGAATGCTTCATTACTCCAGTTCCAGAAAGCTTCTGGTCAGTGGGTGATGTTACTCCAATATAACAGATGGTAGGATAGGGTTCAGGGGTGTCAGTTTGGCACATAGATGATAAGGCTCAAATCTGAACCTTAATTTTTGAATACATCGATGAATCATGATCACTGGTCTGGCCCCTCCCTCCGTTCTCTCCCTCATCTCTCAAGCATCTGCAGAGCGTCTTGCCTCCCACCTGCAGCTGGGCAGCACGCGTCAGTTCCCACGGCTGTCTACCGCATCTCCAGAACTCGTCGTCTTTCCAAACCAAAACTCGGTACCTGTTAAGCCCTTGTCCTCCATCTTCCCTCCCATGGACCCTGGACACCACTGCTCAGTTCTCTGTCTTTGCGAAACAACCTCCCGTGAGTGACACCACGCAGTGGCCTTGTGGCCCACTTATTCCCCTGAGCAGAGCACCCTCGGGTTTACCCACTGTGGCACCAGCAGCACCTATGTCCTGCCTGGGGCCTACTCATGACCCCTCAATTGGCCGCACCACGCCTGTGAGCGGGTGTTCAGGGGCTTCCTCCTCTTGGCCAGCGTGAGTGATGCGGCCACAAACCCAGGCCTGCAGCGTCCCCCAGCACCCCCATTTCAGCTCTCTTGGGCACTCAGAAGCGGGCCTGCTAGATCACCTGCTAATTCTGTTTATAGTACCTTAGCGTCTGCGTGTTGTTTTCCAAAGCAGCAACATTTTCCATTCCTGACAGCGCGTGATGTGTGTGTGTGTGTGTGTGTGTGTGTGTGTGATGATAGCCATCCTAACAGGTATGAGCTGGTGGGCCGTGATTTTTATTTGTATTTTGTTCCTCACATTTTGCACAATTTTCTTCAGTCCCCACAATGTTTTGCACTAGCTGTTGCACCCACACGCATTTGTTATATCTGTGGAGAGAGAGAATGCATGCAGGCATTAAGTATGAAAACCGAATTTGAAGCTGGATGTGTCTGATCCTGGCTCTGTGCCTTTTAAAATATTAAAGACAGCACCAGCTATGCCCGATTGCAGCAACAGCCCTTAGTCGGGTTGCTCCTCTTTTGTATCCATTTTATATTAGCACAAGTTGGTAGCACACAACACTTCCACCTCTGGTGTGAAGCTGGCACACGTCCATAACGCGTCTCACTTCACACAGCGGGTCTCACACATTTCTTTAAAAGCTTCTTAGATGGTGAACGTTGCCGTTTTTGCCCTTGGGAAGCTGGCCGAGCCGCTGTGGTTGCTCTGCCGTCTCCGTTTATTGAGTACCTGCTGTGTCCTGTCCTGTGGCACAGAGACAGACACATGGCAGGCAAGCCACAGAGTGTGGGAATTGGGTGTGTCACTAGGGGTCATTACGGCTTCTTAGCTTCTGAGGGGAACCAAAAAATCAATCTCCCCACCCAGGGCTGAAAGGAGCCCTGCGGCAGAGGAGGCGCCAAGCTTTCACTGTGTTCAGCCGGTGTGTGGAGGAAAGCCCGCTGCTTAGAGCATCTCTCTCAACCTGGGAGGGCCTCGTGGGCTTCCCAGGAGCCGCCAGCCTCGGCCTCAGCTCTGTGGGCAGAGCCAGCCAGCGGGCAAGGCAGTGGAGTCTTTCCAGCCAGTGAGAAGGAAGGACCTGCTGTTCCTTTGCTGGTCAGACAAGTGGGTGGTGTTCCCAACACTGCTGAGAGGCTCCTCCTAAGGGGGCGCTTATGCAGAGGGTGTGCGGGCGAAGGAGGGCTCCCGTTGACTCGGTGCTGGGCTCTTGGGGTTTGCCACACACGGCCGGCTACAGTACACCGTAGCTCACGCGGGCTGCACAGTGAGCCCCTCCAAGATGCAGGAAGCGCAGGGCTTAACCCAGTCCTTGGTTGGTCCACGCTTCTGTAGTCAGGGCTTTGGGCTGGGCCCAGTGCACTGCTGGCTTCAGCTGGGCTGTAATGTGCACTTGCGGTCACCTGCCCCTAAGTGGCTCTGTACCAGCTCCTGTCTGGGAGCAGTGCCCACCTCTCTCCTCACCCAGCACACACACCCAGAGTGTCCACAGGGAAGGCACAGGTGTGCCCCGTGGCACATGTACTTCCTGTCCCCGGGGCACCATCCACTCATCAACAAGGGGTCCAGGATAGCACAGCAGGGATTCCCGGCATTGTGCCAGGATGCAGGAAGGACAGAGGGTGCCCTGCCTTCTTCCACGGGGCCACTGCAGGGTACATGCCTGGGGCAGTGGCCTTAGGGACAACTGTGGACTCTGTCATCATGCCGCCTCCTCAACAGGTAGACCTTGTCCCTGCTCTAGCCTCTTTCTTCCTTTTCTGTTTTTTTATCTGACACTGACTGAACTCAAGGCCTGCTACATCCTCAGCCCTTTAATTTTTTTTTTCAATTTTAAGACAGAGTGTCACTAAGTTGCCAAGTTGTCTGAGCCTAGGCTCAAACTTGCAGTCTTCCTGCCTCAGCCTCCCAGAGTGCGAGGACTCAGCCGTGTGCCACCGTGCATGATCTGTCACCTCTCCCTGTGAACCTCTCAGCCCATTGCCTTTCGCCTCTGATGAACGGTAGTAGGTACCCGGCAGCAAGGCTTTCCTGGGTCAGTGGGAAGCGGGAGCATCGTGGCTGCCCCTGCTCTGCAGCCACTGTTCCTTCTCCTGCATCCTGGGCCCCCACCCACCCGGGATTCCAAAGCCCGAGAGCTGCCTTGCAGGCCGTTTCCTTCCTGTGCCTCTGTGGTGCTGCCCTGGCCCCAGCTAATCCACTTCATGAAAATGGCTTTGCAGCGTCAGCACACTGTGGTCTTCGCTCTCTGCTTCCCTGCGACAACCTCAGTGGACAGTAAGGGCCCCAAACCAGCTGTGTTTTTCTGTTCCCATTGCATTGTGGCACTGTGTCTTCGCCTGAGTCTCCAGGATTCTGCAGAGTGACCCAGAGGACCACAGTTGATTCATGTCCCTATATCCTTTGGCCTCACGGACTTGGTACTATGCAGGACGAGGCAGGGTCCCTGTGCCAGGAATTCTGGGTCCAAGATGACTCGGTCATTGCCCGCCCCTCCTGCAGCCCATCCCCCCCATCCTGCCTGACTCTAGGATTTGTCCTGCTGTCCCTCCGGCTAGACATCCTGCCCTTTGTCTCTTCTGCTCAGCTCATTCCAACTCACTCTTGTCCTCCTCCAAACACTCAGTCATATTTCAATCATTGCTTCCCTTGAACTTGAACTTGAACACGGGGCCTGCCTGCGGCTGGCCTCTACCATGTCCCTTACCACCCTTCATCCAAATGGCCAGGTCACCCCCCTGAAGTAGCCACCAGTTCCTCAGTCCTTGGGGACTGAGGGACCTGTGGTATTTGCCAAGATGAATGACATGGCCTTCTCCCAACAAGAATCTGGACTCCAGCTTCCAAGACTCTGATCTCCCAAGAGTGACGGTTTTGATGTTCTGGGGAGCAGAGGGCAAGACACTCCCGAGATGGCAGAGGAAAGTGCTAGTTTTAAGCCAAGCAAAGCACCTGTGTGTCAGAGCTACTTCGAAGGTGTTCTTCTGTCATTCTTGTCACAGTTGAAGATCCTCCAGCCTCAGCACCACCTCCTTGTCTATCTGGACTGGCCTGAAGTGGACAGCTTCCCTGAGCATCGTTTTGCTCCCTGAATTATCCTCCTCTTCCTCCTCCTCTTCATCTTCTTCCTCTTCCTCCTAATCTCAGCTGAGAGAAACAATTCTGCTTTTCAGATGCAATGAGTCACTGAAGCCCTTGCTGGTTAAGTACCTGGCATTTTACAGACTGCCGGGTGTGTTGCAGGGAGCACCACTCTCTGGTGGCTCAGATACCGTGGGAAACTGACGTGTCCCTGGTGATACTACCGGTCTCCACCACAGTTGGTGAGGTGTGGGCTGACCGAGTCCCCAGCAAGCCACCTGGCCTCGGAGTCTCCGAGTCTTTCTTTGCAAAGCACGGACAGAAGCTCATTCTGCCTGCCAGCTGGAGCTTGAGCACTGCGTGTCGAGGGAGATCAGGGGGGCAGAGAGACCTGGCATGATGGTGTGCGTCTAGACATCTGCCAGAGCCTCACGCGGCCGTAGGGCGTGTTCAGAGCCGGTTGAACCTAGAACGTGTAATGCTGGAATTACTCGTGTGTAGTTACTAAATCAGACCCCTGGTTTGGCACTGCCCCAGTGCTAGTGGTCTGGATAAGACAAAAGGGAGAGAAAGGCTCTGTCTGTAAGACTTTTTGTGTCTTCCACCACCATCAACAGTTGCCCCTGAGGAGCCAGAGGACTGTGTCCTAAAACCTCCACAGACTATGAGCTAAGTAAAGCTTCCCCCACCTTCAGCTTTGCCGTGTTGGACTTTCTCAGTGTGGTAATTGATACATTGTGTCAACTTGAGGAAGCTTGGCTGGATCAGCTCTGCCTGCAGTGTGTGGAGGGCCTGCCCTGGGATGTGATTGGTCCCACACTGGGGTGTTATTGGTTCCACACCAGGGCCAGATGAGCCACCCCAGAGTGACTCAGCACAAAAAGTGTATAAAAAGGAGTTGAGGAAGACTTTGTGTGGCCCCGCCCCACCCTGTTCTGCTTTCTTGGAGCAGTCCTGGTCTTTGGAGGAGGTTGATCTGCCACGCAGCCACGCCACTTCCTAGGAGCTCCGATCTTCACAGTGGAGTGCCAGTGCAGAATCTGGAAGAGAGAGGCTTGACAGATGCCGCAGCTGCTCCTCCTGTGCTCTTCACTGTTTTCTGCCACCAAGAACGTCTGTCGTTTGCCTTGGAGCCAGCAGCGTAGGAACTGAAACCTCCAGCAACTGTGAGCGAAATAAACCTTTCCTCCCTTCATTTTGAGAGTCGGGTATTTGTCCCAGCAATGAGCAAAAAGTAACTAAGACACTCAGCAAGGAGAAAAACAAGACAGATTCTGGTGTGTGTGTGGGTGGGGGGCATTGCCGTGGCTATGTCTGGCTATGTGGCTCAGGAGCCTTTGGCACCGGCTTGTGGAAGAGTTAGGCAACGTTCAGAGATGCCATCTAAAAAAGTGGAGCTGGAATGCCGTAGGCGCTACTGTGTGGGAAGTTTGGTCAGAGCTCGGAAGACCACAAAGCTAGTAAAGACCAGGCTCAGGAGGTTTCTGCTGGGAAGGAGGGCTGCGTTAGCTGCTGGACTCCAGAAGGTGTGGGGTATGCCTTGGCAAAAAGCTTGTCTGTATTTTGCTAGTTTCCAGAGACTTTTCCTGAAACTGAAATTAAGGGGAGGGGGAGTGGATTAATTAATCTGGTGGAAGAAATTTCAAAGCAGTTGAATGTTGAGGCAGTGGCATAGCTATTGTTTGGAGCTTTTAGCCTGATCTATGTTGAGAATCAAGAACAAGGAGCCCAGAAGAATGATTTAAAACATGAGTTTAGCCAGAAGGGAAGCTCCACAAAGCTGTGGACTGTGAATACAGAGCAGAGGAGACCTTGATGCTGAGCAGGAGAATAGAAGAATGGCCTGAGGGCATCACAAGACTGTCGAGGACTCCACCCTTTGCAGCCTCAACATTGCAAAAGTGAAACACTGCTTTGAGGAGAAAGCCCCAGAACACCATGCTATAGAATGGCAGTAGCCTAGAGAATTTGTTCCTTGAAATTAGCTTCAGACTGCTCAGTGATCCAGGCACTCAAACTCTACTAGGGGGCGGGGGCTTGGCTACTGACCTTGCTGGTATCAGACATTGACATCCGTGTGGCGTCGGCTTTAGGTGTGTGCAGAATGAAAGAAATGTGAGGTCCGGAAGGCTTTCACTCAGACTTCAGAAGGTGGCCTCAGGCAGTGTGCCCCTGAGGGACAGTGTGTGAAGCTGTGAGTGTGAAGCAGTCACAGGTGCAGTAGAGACCCTAGAAGTTTGGAGAAGCCAGGAACATGGTTCACCTTAGGAACACTGCAAGGAGGGAGAAAAGTGGGCCCGAGAGAGAAGCCATGGAGCCACAGCCACGAGAGTGCTGTAGGGCAGAGCCCCGGGCCCCGCGGAGCTCACGTCCTGACACAGATTACACGCAGAACTGCAGGACTTAGGTTGGCCCTGCTGGATTCTGGACTTGCGTTGGTCCTGCTCCTTTGCAGCTCCCTCTTGTAACTTTTGGAACGGAAATGTCTAGCGTCATCTAGCAGATGATGGAAGCGCTTAGCTCTCCTGCCACTGCCGCAGAGGCTCACAGCCACGCGTCTGCCTTACATTGCAGAGAAGACTGGGGATGTGGACTTGCAGCAGTGCTGCAACCTTGGCAACTCCTGGAGATGGAGTCAATGCCGGTCACACAAAGAGATGTGCATGGGCCCTTGGGAGGTTAGGGGCAGAACTGTTAGGGTTAGATGCCCCCTCAAAGCTTCCTGTGGTAAGATTTTTCAGAGATGGCAGAATCTAGTGCATGTGATGCTGGGTGTAAGTTTGTGTGATTAATAAATCTGTGACTGGTTTGGCACGGCCCTAATCCCAATAGTCGGATAAGATAAGATGAGTAGAAAGTCTCTGTTAAAGTTCCTTGTTGCTTTCTCTGTGTTTCACTGCCCTGAACAGTTGTCCCTCTGCCATGTGTCACCCTGCTTTGGAGCCAGAGAATTATGGACTGAAACCTCTAAAAACCATGATTTAAATAAAAATTTCCCTTTTTAGACTAGGTGTTGGATATTTTGTCTCAGCAGCGAGAGGAAAGGGCCCACCTGGAGAGCGATGGGGCTGAGATGTGGTGGTGTGGACCCACAACCCGGGCCCTACTCTTGGGCATGCATAGCTCCTCCGCTCCCTGCTACCCTACTTCAGTCCTATGTCCTCCTTCCCTGCCTTTCTTTCCCTCCGATACTTCTTAGATACTTGCCTGCTGAACACTTTGGCAAGCATGAGACACACAACAATGACCAAAGTGAAATGTTGCTCTTGACCTCGTGATGTTGCTAGTTAGGGGTGGGTGGGTTGAAATTTTTAGGCTGTAAAGCTGCAAGGAGCTATGACAGGAACCAATGTGCTCAAGAAGTACTGGTGCTGAGATGAGGCGAGGCATTGCATGGATGCTGGGGGCTGCTGCGTCTGTCTGCAGGGTGGGCAGATGCCCAAGGAACCCTGAAGCCCTCAGCTAAATGTAGGCTTACTATCGGCTCAAATCATTTTATTATTTCACTCTGTCTTCATTAAGCTGTCAAGCACAGAGATGGATTAAAAGCCCTGTTCCCCATAGTCAGAAAACCTAGCATCTCACCCTGGCTCTTCCACCAGTTTGTTCTCTGACATTTGATAAAATGTCACCTCCTGTGTAGGCATCAGCTCCCGGGCCTCGGGAGACCTCCGTTCTGTCGCTGCTTCTCAGCAGGCTTTGCAGAAGCACGGAGAGCGTGCGTGTTGTCAGTGGGCCTGTGTGCCGCCTGGATGGGTCTCCAAGGACTTTCTGGAGAAACCCAGCCCAGCTGAGTGAGGACTGCAAAGGGCTCCTTAAGTGCCTGGTGGAGCTGCTTCGAGAAACAGGAGAGGAGCGGAGTCATTTCTGGGACACGACACCTTTTCCTAGCCCAGAGTCCCTGCCTTGTGTCCCATTCATCCCCTAGCACAGCTGCCCGCTGGACATTTGTTATACTGGCCAAGGCAGCTGCCGTCAGGGAGCACCCCGCGTGTGTCAGGACCTGTGCTGGGCCCAGTGGACAGGGAATCTTCATTGTTTCCAGAACACTGTGAGATTGGTTTCTATCTCCCTACTTTGTAGGAAATGGAAGCTCCTAGACCCAGTGTTCCAGGGGCGGTTCCCGCTAAAAAGAGCTGGGCATCATCTGTATCCAAGGCAGCAGAGCTAGTGCTGTTGTGTGTCACCCCGATGGTAACACTGGTAGATGATGAGGGGTTCCACCTGCAGGTCCTCCGCAGCTCTGTCCTCTGCCTTTGTCCTTGCTGTGGGTCAGTCTATGTCCCAGCTTCTCTACTACCCTCTCCATGCCCTTTCCTCTAGGCTGTCATGGTCGCCCACCCAGTTTTAGGGCGGGAGCCAGAATGAAGAAAAAGACCCTGGGGAGCAGAGTCCCACTTAGCTGAAAACCCCCGTACCACTTCTGATCGACGTGATATTGGTCAGTCTAGGCTGTGTTCTGGCCACCCATTCGCTACATGGAGATTCATATCATGGAGGGTTACCACATGGCAAGTAGCTAGTGTGTGACCCCGCACCGAGGAGGGCTGCCTTCTTCCTGTTCCACCCGGTTGGTGGTGACCTGCAGTCTGACCACTGTTTCTGTTTCCTGTAGTTATCTCTTCCAGTCCTTCTTCCACCACCACTTCCACCATAGCCTTCCCACTCCGGGCTTCTCTGCACTCTGCTCTGTGGTTCCCACACAGCCAGATCACTGCAGACCCTTCTTCCTAGCTTGCCACGATCACCAAAACTTGGCCTTCTGCTTCTGTCCCAAGATGCCTGCGGGAGGCCTCTGGGAAGAGTCCGGCAGCATGGGGTCACCTGCTTGCTCTGTTGCCTCAGGGTTGAGGGTGTGGTGTCACTTCCCTGAGGGACATCCCCAATAGTACCTGAAAAGGGCATCTGGGGAGCCAAGCTGGCACTTATTTTCTACACTGAGTGGTTTGTGAAGAGAAGTGGAAGGGTTTTTATCTGACACCTCTCAAACCTAGTAGAATGCTTGTATTTCCTATGTATCCATTCAGCTTCTCTATTTCTCCACATTAGTGTTGGTAAGTTGTGCATTTGCAAAAATTTTAATTTACCTAGATTTTCAAATGTAGTGATTTTTCTATTTTGACTGACTCTGGTATTGGTCATGGTCCCCCTTTTTTTCATTCCCTATGTCATTTATATTGCTTCTCTATTTTCTTCCTTCCCATCCATACTACCAGCAAGTCATAAATTAGTGGTTTCAAAGAACAACTTCCAGGGTTATCTGTTTTCCACACTCCACACTGGTTTCTATTTCATTAATGCTTTCCTTCCAAAAAATGTTCCCAAGTTGGTAAGCTGTTTATATTTTTTCTCTAGGGATTTTAAAAATT
This sequence comes from Capromys pilorides, assembly GCA_004027915.1. Lineage (NCBI taxonomy): Eukaryota > Metazoa > Chordata > Mammalia > Rodentia > Capromyidae > Capromys > Capromys pilorides. The sequence continues at coordinate 12,176 of PVKN010016059.1, forward strand.
AATTTTATTGGTACTGTAGATTTTAGATGTACATAATGCTAACATTCATCACAGGGAATTTGCTCCTGTAATGAAATATTGTGATTCTTCTTTTCCCATTCCCCTCTCCTCATGTCAGTCCTGAATATTTACAAAAGCTTTGTTATTTCTCCTTCTATGTTTTTCTTTTCCCATCCTTCCCTATCTTTCATTCCCTTTCCCATCTGAATATTTTCTTCCTGTTTCTCAGGATCTAATATACATTTTGCTCTTTATGTACCCTTTCAGTTTTCTTTCATTGTACAGATTCCCCATTAATTTTCTTTCTTTCTTTCTTTCTTTCTTTTTTTCTTTCTTTCTTTGTATTTAAGGGAAGGGTCTACAAGATGTTCAGGTTCTCACTACTAGATTGGACTCATAGTGATCTGCCTGTTTGCAGTCTCCCAAGAGCTGGGATTACAGGCGGGCGCCACCAAGCCCTGTCTCAGTTGCCTCTCAGCGCACCCTGGGGGCGGGGCCAGCACAGCAGGCCCCAGGGGATCAAACCCGGGGCTCTTGCACTTGCCTGTAGGCACTTTAATCAGCTGAGCTATTTGGCTGACCCTCACCATTAATTTTCAACATTTGTTTTCTTTGCCACACTACAGGCTGTAGATTTCTCCTGAGCATCGCTTGATCTGTCACACAAGTTTTAATGTTGTGTATTCATTACCACTTAGTTCAGATGACTGATTCCCATGATAATTTCCACTTTGGCCCATGAATTTTGAAAAGTTGGTTTTTTGCTTTTGTTTGTTTCATCCTCCAGTCATTTGGAGATTATTATTGGGAGAACATTTTCTTACTGAGTTCTTGCTTCAACTTTGCTGGAACAGACTATAAGTTGTCTGGTTTTGACGACTTGATTGGAGTCCAGTTTTGCCCTCTGAGCTCATAGGCACTGTGCTCTTTGATACAATTTCTCAGGTATTATTTAAGATCCTATAGAGTACACTGAATGGATGCAGCTCCGGAGGCAAGGCAGAGGCCGGCATCGCGGCTTTCACTGAGTTTCTGCCAAGCCTCTGTGAGCATTCCACCTGCAGGATTCCTCTCTGCTGTAGGGCACTCACTGAGCATCCGTCCCTGGGACACTGGACTAGATGCTGGGAATGCTGGGGTTCCCAGACAGCCTTCAGATTTCACAGCCAGGGCGGCCAAGCAGACTGACACTAAGCCCATGGTCAGCATAACTGCGAGCCACTCTAAGCTGAAAGAAATGCCTGAGGAAAACAAGACTGGTTCCCCGGCAGCACAGAACGGAAGGATCGCCCTCGCCTCTCCTGCACCTGGGTGAGGAGAGGGCAGGGCTGGCACCTGCATATCAGTTGTCACTATGTGTAGGACACCACTAGAGTTGGCATCTTCAGGACAAGGTGAATAGCATGCACCTGCAGAGCTCTTGTATTATTTAGAAATCTTCACTACCATTTGCTTTCCTTCTTCTGTTAACTCATAGGTACATGATAGGGTTTTTAAATTTTACTGCCTTAGTTGAAATGGCATATATATGGCTAAGGGAATTCATAGTAATTCTACAGCCCAGTAGGTTTGTGTCCATGTTGGTATCTTCCTGACCACCACCCAGTGAGGATATGGAAAATGCCCTCCTCCTGGCATCCCCTCCTCTCCTGCCCTGTCAGCCTCCCTCCAGGAGGCCCCTGCGAGTCCAGCCTCCATCACTAAACGTTAATGTGGCCTCTTTTTAAGCTTTGTATGAGCAGCATCAGAGAATAAATCCTCTCTTATATCTTCGTATCCTCCTCGTACATAACACCTTGAGACTCCTAATCCCATGGGGCCACAGTTGTCAGCAATGTGTCCTTCCTCACTGCCGTATACAGTTCTGTTGTGAGTACTCTGCCATTTAATCGATTCGCGTGTTCTTGTTACATAATCAAGTTATTAATTGAGGCTGTTGTGAATGGCACTGCTGTGAATGCGCTCATCCACAGCAAGCCTGTGTACGCAAACACGCGCATTGCCAGGCTCAAAGGGCTGTGCTGCGTGGACATCGTGACTGTAGTGCTCCGTCAACCTAACGCGCGTGGGAGGGAGCTGTGGGGCTTGACTCGGGAGGTCAACTTTGATCTCACTGGGGTGTCGCATCTGCTGGTGATGCAGACATCAAGCCCAGAGAGAAGACACGACATTCCCAGGACCTCACTGTGATCAGCGGCTTCTGATCGCCACATGAAGTTCGCTAACATTTTTCATCCCTCCGATGCCAGTGTCTTTGAAGCCAGAGACCATGTCACTTGAATGTGTGTGATATTAAATTGATAAAAGTGTCTCACCAGAGGGAGAAACATGTTGACTCCATTAACACAGTGTGTGTGCTTGGGCTCCCGGGACAAGAGCCTGGGGTGGCCTGGAGCAGGGAGAGGAAGGAAGCGGGGAGGAGATGGGTACAAGGAGGAGCCCGTGGGGAGCATCCTCCAGCCGCCCTTCACTCCTGGGTGCTTCATTTAGTGCACACTGCTTTTGTCCTCTAAATTTATCTGTCATTCCTATACAAGCATAGAGACACACGATTGGTAGCTTAGTTCTTTTTTATTATTTATTTGCATTGGATATGCAGAGGAAGGGCCTTCATCTTGGCAGACTCATACATGCATGTAAGCTCCTTGGATCATTTTCGTTCCCCACACCCCTTGCCTTGCCTTGCCCCCTATTTTCACACTGGGGGAGGGTCAGTCCTTGTGCTGTGCTCCTATGCATCCCTCAAATAAGCAGCCCTATGCCCCTGCCCCCATTCCTTTCCTCTTATCTAATAATAGTCTCCTTTCTTTCTTGTCATGCTTTTTTAGATTCCACGTATTAGGAAGAACGTGACATATTTTAAAGTCTTTCTCAGTCTGGTTTATTGTGCTGCACATGATGTGGTCTCAGTTCCATCTATCTTCCTGCAAAGGACAAAATTTTATTCTTCCTTACGGATGCTTGTAAGTCTCATTTAAAGCCAGCCACCAGACACAGCTTCTTTTGCACTTGCCATGCACTGATAAGGTTTTGATCTGAGTGTGTAAGTAGTTAATTTTTATGGTCTCGGTGTGGTCAAACCTTTCTGCTAGTGTTCATATGTGTTTGTAGCTGCTCCTGAGGCTAGCATCATGGCCTCAGCTCCATCTCAGAACATCAGGCACTAGATCCCCAAAGGGGTGTGCAGCCCAGATCTCTCATGTGTAGGGTTTGTGGTAGGACTCGCACTCATGTGAGAATTGAATGCTGCTGCTGATCAGACAGCAGGTGGAGCTCATGTAGTGATTTGGTTGGTGGGAGCTGCTCTGAATATAGATGGAAGCCCCTTCACTCCCTCCCCCACCACCACTGGCACCCATCCATGGCCTGGGAGTTGGAGACCCCTGCCGTAGACCGTCTCTTCACTCTGTTAGCTCCTTCCCTTGCTGTGCGGGAGCTTCTTAATTGCGTGCAACCTCACTGGTTGCTTCTTGCTGCTATTTCTGGTGCCATTTGAATCCCATTCAGGAAGTCTTTGTGCCTATGGCCTCAAGTGCTCCTCTATGGTTTTTTTTATCAACTCCAAATTCTTAAGTTTTATTCCTAGCTCTTTTATCCCCTTTGAATTAATTTTTGCATAGAACAAGACATAAGGATCTAGTTTCAGGCTTTTATAAGTAGACACTCAGTTTTCCAAGGATCATTTGTTTAAAGGCTGTTTCTTTCCCAGTGTATGTCTTTGACTCCTTCATGAAAATCCACTGACTGCACTTGTATGGGTTTGTTGCTGTGCCCTGTAGTCTAGTCCATTGGTTTATGTATCTACTTTTGTCACAGTACCATGTCACTTTCATGACCATGGCTTTGTAGTGTAATTTGAAATCAGCTATTGTGATCCTTCCAGCCATGTTCTTTTGACTTAGAATTACTTTAGCTATTCTGGGCCTTTTGTGATTTCACAAGAATTTTAGCTTTCTTCCTCTAGTTTCATGAAGATATTGACAGAGAATGTATTGAAATTCTAGATTGCATTTGACTATGTTTTGACTAATATTAACTGTACATAATGTATTTTAATATATTTAAATACATAAATATATAAATACATATGCATATATTATATATTTAAATATGTTATATTTAAATATAATATAAATATTGAGGCTGTTGTGAATAACATTGCTGTGAATGTGGTCATCCACAGCGAACCCATGTACGCAAACACACGTCGTCAGCCTTGAAGGGCTGTGATGCATGTAAATAGTGACTTTAGTACTCTGCCAACCTAACATGAGCAGGAGGGAGCTGTGGGACTTGACTCGGGAGGTCAACTTGTTGCAGAGAACAAGAGATGAGGAGCTAGTTTCAGGCTTTTACAAGTAGACACTCAGTTTTCCAAGGACTATTTGTTTAATGGCTGTTTTATATATATTGCGGGAGTTACGTTCCACACACCCCGACAATAAGTGAAAATCAGTGAAATACTGATATTATATCTATTTATATATATATATATATATATATATATATATATTTATATATATATATGCTTTATAAATCTTTCCCATACTTTTAAAAACCATTTCTAATGTTCTTAACCATTTTCTACATTCATAAACCTATGTCATTTTTATTTATCTATTTATTTATTGTATTTTAGTACAGGGTCTGTAGGGTCTCGCTACTCAGATCACGCTCATAGTGATCCGCCTACATTCACTCATAGTGATCCTTAGTGATCCCCCTCCTAAGAGCTGGGATTACAGGTGTGCGCCACTGCAGCAAGTCTCAATCACCGTCTCAGCATGCCCCGGGGACAGGGCTGGCACGACACACAGAGGATTGAACGCCAGCTGCTGCATTTGCCTACACAGGTGCTTTAATCCGCTGAGCTATTTGGTTGGCCCAACCTATGTCATTTTAACAACATAGGTATATTGTACAATACTGCAAAATCCTGCAATATGGCAAAAAAAATCCATGATAAATAATTTAAATTAATATTTTTGGAAAATTCTCAAAACAGTGAGTCCATGAAAGCTGAGCTACAAAGTAGCAAAGGACTATTGTGTATACAGTCTAATACTAACTGCTATTCCATGAACAGAAGGATCCTTTCCATATTTTGGCATCTTCTTCAATTTCTAGTGTTCTAAAATCTTCACTGTAGAGGTCTTTTTCCCTTCCTTGGTTAGGTTGATCTCTGCGAATCTTATTTCAAGCCATGGTGAGTTGAAGTTTTGCTGATTTCCCTCTCAACTAATGCATCATTTGCATAGGGTCAAGCTGTTGATGTCTGAAAGTTTTTGTGTCCTGCTGCGCTGCTGATTTCATTTACTACGTCTAAATCCTTTCGGGTCTTTAGCATCACCTGCACACAGTGATCATTGCCTTCCTTTCTTCCTTGTATCGCTTTTTATGACCTGATTGCTCCAGCTACATTTCCTAGAACTGTAGTGAATAAATGTGGTGAGGTGGGCAACTTTGCTTCACTCCTCATTTGAGAGGAAATGCCTTTAGTTTTTCTCCAGTCAGAATGGCATTGACTGTGGCATTATCATATATGCCCCTCACTATATTAAGATATAGTGATTTGGAATCTAGTTTCCTTAGGGCTTTTATCATGAGGAGATGTTGAATTGTCTCAGTTTTGTTTTTTGTTTTTTTTTTACTGTGCCTATTGAGAGGATATTGTGATTTGTTTATCTTGGATTCTGTTCATGTTGTATTTTACATTTATTTGTATATGTTGAGCCATCTTGGCTGGATCATAGTATACAGTCTTGATCATGGAGTATGACATGATGTGTGATCTTTTAAATATGCTGTCGAACTCATTTTGTGCTGTTACCAAAGAACCAACTTGGTTTCATGGACCCTCTATTTTAGTCTCTATTTCATTAATTTCAGCTCTGATCTTTATCATCTTATTTTTGTTGGCTTTGTTTT